>VOQZ01000305.1:0-77721 GCA_008079305.1 Phytophthora palmivora | reverse complement strand
TGTGAAGCTTTCTTTCTCCGACCTTGAGGTTTGTCAACTGAAGGAGACTTTGCAGTCACGTTCCAGTTTTCGTTGGCCGGGTGGCCTTGGCTCGGAGAGAAGATCAAGGTCGAACTCTCAGACGTCTCTCGACGAGCTTCCTCGCTGGACACTTCACGCGGCTGTACTTTACTGCGAGACGGTGTTGGTGTTGATGGAAGACTTTGACGACGTTGTCGTCCACTCTTCTCGTCACTGCGCAATCGCACAGGGGTGTGGCTTGCCTCCAACATCTCTTCCTGTGGTGTCTGAGGAGCATGGGTAGCTGTTGCCTGCGGAGACATCGGCGCGGATTGAACATCACTTGGTCCGTAGGTCATACGACGTGCCTGCTGCTTCTGTTGTTGTTGCTGTAAGTCGAACTGCCGCAGATCGTACTCAACTTCCATGGCCATTTGTGGGTCAGTGTTCATGAAGATATCCTTCACCTCCTGGCGGTACATCTTGAACAGTTCGCGGATATAGTGTAGCAAGTAGCGAGTCAAGGGACTGTGCTTCGCCTCCAATGTGTGCTTGAGACCGATAAGTACGGGGACAATATCTCAAGGAAGTTCTTCTTGGACATCTTGGAAAGCAGTTTGCCTTTCGCTGCAGCAATCTGTGACGCGACGTTAGCATTTGCTCCAGTTGCCGCATCTTCACTTTCAGTCTCATCATCGTCCTCCTTCGAAGTTGTAAGCTTGATTTCTGGAGAGCACAGAATTGCGAATGTATCCTTGAGGACTGCCTCCGTACACTGGTCAGTAATTTGCGACGGATTATCGCACAGCGGGAGTGTGCCATCCATGACTTCCTCAAGCACTTCATTACAGAGTTTCATCGAAATCTGCAGCTTTGCTCGTCCGTCATGTGTTCTAACAGGAAGGTGTACAGCTTTGCCCGTCGTGGATAGAGCGCATTGCCCAGCAGTGCGAGTTCGCGCGTTCCTTCCTCCTCAAAAGGTTCCGAAAACCTGATTTTGTCACCCTGGATTCCATTGAAAACAAAGATCATCTCGATGAACTTGTTCGTGAAGATGTGAGGCGACTTTTGTAGCAGGGGTCCACATAGTACGTGACGTGCTAGGTTAGCAAGTTCCTCATCTTCATCAACTGCTGCACGAAGGAAAAAGCGGAGCAATGACTCACGCCACTTAATATAATCTTGTAGAATCAGTTGCGAGAACAGCAGAAGCGCACTGCGGCGCAATAAGCGGCTCTCATCTAGCAGTGACAACGCAATAGTGGGAACGTACGCATCCACGAGAGAAGTGTAGCGAATACAGAGATCGCCCAAATCAGCAGAATGTTGGATCGGATATCTTGCTCCTCGCAAGTTCGCAGCTCACGAATGAACATGGTCATACATTTTTTGGCTAGATCGCTGTCGCGCAAGCACAATTTACCGAGGGTCACAAAGGCACACACCCGAACAGGGTCGGGAGTGGAACAGGTTCTGACATGATGGAAGTTGTCGTCTCATCCTCGTCGCTTTGTCCTGTGGTTTGTGACATAGACTGGTTGGTGGCGTTGCTATTGGGGACGAACTTCGGCGGCAAAAAAAGCTGTACGAGAGACTTCAGACTCGAACTAACGGGCAATAATGCGGCTTCCCCACTTGTCAGCATCCTTGTCAAACTCAAGTAGTGCCACTTCACCGATCGAGATAAGCTGCTTTTGTAGCAACGTCGTTTCTTCCTCCACACTGTCCGGGCTACTTTCAAAGCATTTACGAAGGTTGGTCTCACAGAGCTCAAGAAGTTTCTTTCCCCAAGCGAAGCTGATATCTCTACTTTTTTCGGGCGAAGGTGCCTTGGCCTTGCAAATGCTGTTCAGGGCGAGAATTCCATCGGCGATTACGTTTAACGGGATTGCAAATGAATGCAACGACGCCAAAATACCATCAGCAATCGATTTGGCATCTTGTGCATCGATAACGGTTGAAATCGCTGCGATCACACGCAAAATACGCTTCGATCCCTCATTGAACTCTACTGGTAATGCCTGATCCTGTAGTTTGTTCCAACACTCGACAACGATACTCAGGTTATGTTGCTTGCCCCTAACAGCTTCAATAAGATTGCCTGAATGTGCCAGCTCCTCCAAAACGACCCAGCTGAAGCCCCAGTAGCGAGTCAAAACTCGGCGGATAGCATCATCGTCGGTTCTTCTTGCACCTCCTCTCCGGAGGCGTACGGGCTTACACTTTCCTTGATAGCGAATATACAAGCTTTAATAATTTTCTCGACATCGATTTTGTCACTCTTAATGAGCATTCGCATTGCCTTCTGTAAACAACGAGCCATGACACCATCAAGGTGCGAGACTTGAATCCACACGCAGTCTAAAGCCTCTCTCTGAGACTTTTGCGACGTGCGTCGTACCATGTTAAAATCCGATCGAACACAGCTCTTCCTGCCGCTTCCAATGCGCAAGACTGCACACTCGTCTCAGGATCCACACATAGCGGTAATACTCCAAGGTTCCACAGCTTTTGAGCCTCCTCATCACGAGGGAACTTGAGAAGGATTACCGACAACGACTTGATAGCCTGCACACGGACAACAACTGAGGAGTCTGTACAGCGTGCGTGAATGTCAAATAAGTCTTTTCGAGAAGAAGCGTGGACTGTCTCGCCTGAGTGTGCTGTCAAAAGTGCTTCCAAAGCGTGCACTGCTGCCCTGCGTACAAACGTTTTTCATCCACTAAACGTTCACGGAACAAATCAACTAGCCGCTGCATTAGCGGTGTTTCCGCTAGGGTCTTGTTGCCTTCATCATCAATCGACGATTCATACAAAAGCCTCTGCAGCGAGATCGCAATGGCTTCCGATCCACTATCTCCGTTCATTTGCTCATCATTGTCCTCACCTTCACTAGCCAGGTTAGACAAACCAAGAGTTAGCATGGCGAGATACCGGCGATTGCCTTAGTTCGAACTTGAGACATCTTGTCGCGAGCGCGATCAATTAATACTTCAAGAAGTGGGCCTACTCCCGAGTAAGGGACTAGCGCTTCAGGCAGATCGTTCTCCTTCACCTTCCAGAATCTCGTTTCCACCACAAAGCGACTAATTAACTCCACCGCGAATTGCCGGTATTTAAGCTTGGCGTTGCGAGAATAGCTGGTAAGGAACCGCGAGAATCTCACACACTCTTCATCTCTAAATTCACTTGGTTTTCGTTCTCTTCCACTACATTCTCCCGACGTCCGGCCATGGTAGTCGAGAAGACATACGAGAGTACACGTTGCCGTTCATCCGCGAGACCAGGTGCCTGCAGACAAATATTCTGCATCAATCCTAGCAGCATCAACGAATTATCTTGTCGTGCAGTGCCCTCTGCGTCATCCTCTTCGCAAGCTTTCACTGCAATCTGCTGGATTCTAGTCATTATATCCATTGCCAGTTTGTGAAAGCGCAAGGACGACCTATTTTCCTTTGCCACCGTCTCCTGGAACGTCACACCAGGGATATAGCAATGCAGTACCACCCGTCCAATCTGCAGTGGCTCGCCATGCGTTCCATTCACTAAGGCTTCCAGCATCTCCAACGTTTTCTTCGTCATTGCCGCAGCAGTAGCCTCGTTCTCCGGTGGTACAGCTGTCTGCAATGCTATCACCATCTCAATTGTCGGCACAATAGACTCTTTACTTGCTGACAGCGAGAAGCCATCTAGAAACAGCACTAGCATATCCATAAGCTCCAATCCATAGGTCGTCAGCATCTGGTTCGTAACATTGCTGCCGTCGTCACTGTCACTGCTCTGCTTGGCTCGTCGTCCACGACGTCTTGTCTTGTGTCCTGCAGTATCTCCTGTTCCTTAGCTGCCATGAGCACAACCCACTTTTTGAGTGTGTCCAGCACCTGACGATACACAAACGACATAAAGAGGCCGTACGCAGCTCAGAGCCTCCAGGCAGCTAGCCACGCCAAATACACTTTGGCAGCCACTAGAGCTTTCACTAACGCGCTGCGCTTCTCTTCGTCACTCATATTGGAATACACGTCCCGCACGTTCACAAGCGCCTGGAGCAGCGTAAAAAGCGAGCGATACACGGCGTCGCTGTTGTCGCTGCCCTCCTGTGGCTGCACCACGACGTCGATGGCTTCCTGAGACGCGAAGAAGCTCCAGAGACGACCCGCGGCCTCTTGACGGCGCAGATACTTGGCGAACACGCGGTCCAGCGCGCGCAGCTGACGACGCGACACGTTGTCGGACCATTCCTCGCGCACGGCTGCAGTGCCTCCAGTGTCGAACAGCGACGCAATGGCGCGCTCCGGCACGGAGCCTAGAGCCAGAGGCTGCAGCACGCGCACCAACTCTTTCTCCAGCTCCATCACGTAAAATGCGGAATGGATGCAGATGATTTTGGCGCGATATTTGAAAATGTACCAACCCAAATTTTACAATTGCACGAGCTTAACATTAGAAATGCAATTTGGAAGATAATTTTTAAAGCAATTTTCACAGTACAAGGTCTTCACGTTATTATTACGAATGTTGGTGGTAACATTTACGCATACAATTGACTGAAATACAGAATGAGTGGATTCGAAGAAGAGTGATGCCAAGGAAGCCGCCTGCCAAGTTTGGTATCAGATGAACATTTTATATCCGACAATTAGAATTAGCCAATACTGCGCTACCACACAACACGACTGTCGTCTTTTGCTTTTGTAAGCCAGTCTCCGTTTTCTTCCGTTGCACACCTGTACCGATCGCAAAGAAAGATATCCGGTGTGTGTGGTCGCAAGTTGTTTACATCTTTCCAGTCACCGGCGATCTAACAAAAACCACATTTGGTCTCAGTTCCTGTCTTTTTGCGCTAATTACCTGCTATCTTCTCATTCGGTGCACTACAAACAGAAAGTCTGATACCCAGTAGCTTATATCACTTTCAGTAGTGAAAAGGAGAGTCAGAAATGAACTTCAAATTAGTAATTATTCTGGCAAGAGATATCGGTCGTGTGGCAATAGGAGAGTGCTGGTCGGTAGGTGAGTGTGGTCCTTGTGTCACGTAGCGGAGGGGGCGCGGAGGGCGAGGCTGCAGCGCAAACGGGCGCTGAGTGAAGGCTGAGGACAGTGTCCAGCGAGGCACTTGACGCTTGGAGAGGAAATTGAAAGTGATTTATTGATCGGCTAGCTTAGTGTCGATACCCACAACCATCAACATTGGCGACAGAGATACACACACAAGTATTCAGATCCCATCCGTAAACCTATCAATCTCAAATCCTAATGTTATCCCTATTTGGAGTGATTTTTTTGGGGTCAAACTCTGCGCAGGTCAACTCGTGCGCAACTCGCTTTTTGGGTCAACTCCTGCGCAACTTTTTTATTGGTCAACTAATGGTCAAAAATTATCACGGTCGACAGGTGTTATTGTTAGACCAGGAATATTAGCCAGTGATAATGCTTTGTTACAATAAACTTAAATTACCATTTTTAGCGGCATCGCAGGTTGGTTAAAAAAGAATATAACAATAAATATGTAGTTTCCCATGAAAAACTGACACTAATCTAAATATAACAATAAGGTGAGATGACAAGGTGCTCTACACATCCCATCTATTACTTTCTGAAAGTAATGGTGCTGGACCAAGTAGTTCCCTGAAGTTCACTTTCAATTCTACCAATTCTAAAGCAACTCCTCCAACTACCAAATCAAACCCCTTCTTCCTGTCCGGCAACATGGATCACCACCACGTCTTCAACACTAACTCTTCCAACTCGTTCCACTCCGACACTAGTGGTGACTATGGCTCTACCATGAGTGATATATCGTCTGGTCACACCGAAATTATACCAAGCCAATCCGACTGGAGCGATGGTCATCAAGCTGTAGATGATGACGGGTTCAATCTCCCTGATACCACCGAGAGGTTTTCGAACCGTGAATCGAATGATGGTTCGCATTTGAGCAGTCAAGATAGTGAAGGTCGTCAAGTTGAAAATGAAATAACAAGCGGTGGATTTACACTGCCAGACAGTGTCGAACCTGTTTCAGGTTCTAAATCGGTTCATTATCAAGGATATCAATACTCGTTCTACCATAGAGGTGGTGCCACTCGGAACTACCGCTGCTGTTCGTACCGCCGCACCCAATGTTTAGCTAAGCTATATATTTCCAGAATGGGTGCCGTTGTGCGAGGGAATCACAAATCTGATTGTGTTCCAGAAATGCGTCAAGTTCCGAATGGTCCTCCACCAACTTTCGTGAATTGGAAACAGCAAATGTTACTGGCGACAGATGAAATTGGTATTAGCGATGTTACTCTTTCGCCAAGAGAAGTATGACAAACTATCCGAGAGCAATTCTATAGCGATGACAGCATCATTGTGCAAGGAGCGACCAAGAACAAATTATGGGTCGTTTGTATCGGACAAGGAGAAACCATTTTGGAAGGGAGATTTTTGGTCGAATTGAAATAGAGCCACTGTGTGATGTCAAACACAGCCGGGTCTGAAGTTTTTCCAGTTCCACTTCACTTATTACGAAGACGAGGTATTGCATCGAGTAATTGGTTGGTCCCACCCACTGCTAATGGATCGCCTGAAACAGCGACACTGCTCCCTTTTCGTCGATGCAACATTCAGGTGTGTACCAACTCAGTTCTACCAATTGGTTGTTGTGATGATGTACGGCCCGATTTCTGATTTATATCTTCCAGTTTGGTACGTGTTGACTTCCATGAAAACTTCCCAGATTTACGAACACATCTTTCATTACATATGTGTTGCATCTAAGAAGAGGCTAGACCCAGCTCATATTGTCTGTGATTTTGAGTTTGCGATGATCAAAGCTGTCAAGGACCAGTTTCCAGATTCTAGAATTGTGGGATGCCTTTTTCACTTCAAGCAAGCATTACGTCGGAAAATGCTCAAGTTAAAAATTACCGAAGAAGAAGTGGCTTTGGCCATGCGTGAAGGGTGCATCCTTGCTCTTACCCTAATTCGTCGGTGCGATATCGTGTTCAGAGGAATCCCTGATGTACGGCGAATGATCAAGCGTGACTGCAGGGATCAAGGTATATTGTATTCAAGAGAGAGTTGGAAAAAGTTTTGGAAATATTTCACGAATACCTGGATCAAGAAATTTATCCCTGAACGGTGGAATGTCAATGGCCTCAATGAGGACATCGTCAACCGGACCAACAACCCTTTTGAAAAATACAACCGCACGCTCAACGATGCTTTCTCCGTACCACACCCTGATGTGGTACAGTTTGTCAGTGTCATCGAAAAACAGAGCCGTGACAATGTTCGACTGATTAATGACATTTCCAACCGTAGAGCTAGAGCCCCGAGTCACGCTTCGCCACAACGAGCGCCAAGGTTTGAATCAGATTATCAACTGGAAGTGGAATCCGAATCGGACTTGGCTGATTCTGACGATTTGAACTCGGACGACGACTCAGATATATCTGTATCACCTGAATACTGAAGGTAGTGTAGTAGTTCATGCTATTCTACATTTTACTACAAACTTAAATGGCACTCAAAAGGTAAATATCCTATCTTTTGCATGAATTAATTTATGCTCAGATGTTAATATTTCTAAATTTATCGTATTTTTGACTTGGTTTCACTATACTTGATATAAAACATTGAATTTCTATAAATAAGGGATTCTAGCCAATCGAGAACGTTTGTGACCAGGGAATAATCCCATTTACCTTCCGTCGAACGCTGATTGGCTAGAACTCTCCAGGTGGTGCAATTATCCTGGAAAGTTCTGCCCAGCTGTTCCGTATGAGACTCATACCCCTACAGGAATGGAGCGTGTCGACCCAAACACTTTATTATGTTTCGGAACCGACGGAGGACTGACACACGACACTTACCTCAAGCATCGATTTCCCTTCGGGCATGGGACTCGAACCCACGCCACCTGTTAGCTGACGGGCTAAGCAGGCGCATACAAACCAGTTGCCTAATATGCATACCAAGTATGACTTGTTTGTTCAATGCTATTCGTACATTCACCTTTAAAAATATATAATTTATCCTAATGTCATTATATAAAGTTTAGTAGTGATATCACATATGGAAAAATGCAGTCACGTGATGGGTCAAAACGTGGTCAACTTGCGCAGGAGTTGACCCAAAAAGCGAGTTGCGCACGAGTTGACCTGCGCAGAGTTTGACCCAAAAAAAGGGATATCCCCTATTTACCAATGAAAATTTACTTATCCTAAACGTAGCTTGAAATCAACTTGCCGGAATTTTCTTATAGCGTCCCGTAATCAAATATCCGGCTGACAAACAGAATTATTGCAAATCCACAGGATTTTCAACCAACGAAGTAGCGTGAACCTCAATGTTGACGCGGCAGTTCATTCGATAATCACAATATCAAACTTGTTTTAGCCTATAGGATTGCAGATACAAAATGTAACACGTGCACCTTAGTTTACTCTAAGGCAGAGTAAACAAAAGCGTGTTTGACGTGGTGATCCTCTGCTGTCTCATTAGCAGAGCGACGACCACGTCACACCTTGTGAGAAAGCCTTGTTTTTCGGAAGTCGATGTACGGGGTAGGCGGCGTATTGCATAATGAATTAGTTGGTCTCCCTAAATACGCATGCCTTCCTGTTCTACAGGGACTTCTTAATATTTCTGCTTGTTTCTGTTTCTTCTGGTGCCTTTGTTGTTTCCCTGCATGTTGTTCTCTTTTTCCGTGGCACTTCATGTTTATCTAACTAAATGCACGTTCACTGTTCCTACATGCACGTTCGTTGTGACTGCTGGCTCGTCAAGGCAGCCGTCACAGTGACAAGTGCTTCTGGCTGTTTAGCAAGCATACCAGAGCCTATGTGTCCAATGCTCTCTGACCAGCTTGCTATGCAGCCAGACACAGGCATGGCGTAACGACGAACAAGCGTCACGGCCAAAGGCTGGTCGTGACACAGGTTGCAGTTGTCATTGGCCTAACGGCAATGAGGGTCAAGATAATCCTGTTGCAGGATACCGGTTTGGTTCTGGTTACTAACCGGTTCAATGCTACCTCGCCATGATTACGCCACGCTGATTACGCCGCTCGTGATTAGGCGAGTAGGTTGATTGCACGAGCACTAGTGAGCGATGGTTGATTAGACGCACTAGATGATAGGACGCAGGGACGCGTGTCTATAACAGTGTCTAGTGTGTAAGCTCCAATAATTCAATCACTTGCGAATCTTCTTTCTTCCCGTCAAGTGGTCTTCTGTCTTCGCTCCGGTCAAGCCATAGTCATCACTCCCTCCGCTTCGCCCAAGCTTCGTGTATCGAGATCCATACCCTCTTTCAGGTTATGAGCCCAAGTACCATGTCCTCTGCCCAATACGTCTCCACCAAGGTCTCCGTCGACATGTTCAACGGTGGCAACTACGCGACGTGGAACCGCTACGTGCGTGGCGTGTTTCTAACGAAGTCGTTGTGGCATGTCGTGAACCGAGAGATGACTCCGACCTTCGCGGATACTCGGGCCAAGGACGACTACGTTAAGTCGAGCAACATCGCGTTCGGACTGATGCTGCTCCACATGGACGCGGACTACCATCACGTGGTGGACAACTGCGAGGAAGCGTGGGTAGCATGATCGCGCCTGAAGACGCTGTACGGAGGATCGCAGAAGGTTGGTCGCATCTATCTGAAGCGACAGCTCTTCAGCATGGAGACGGCGGAAGGCGGCAATTTGCTTCACCATTGCAATGAAGTTCTCAACATCAGCGCCAAGCTCAGCAGCATCGGCGCCAAGATGGAGGACGAGGATATGGCAATCTGATTACTGCGCAGTCTCCCCAAGAGCTACGAGAATGTCGTGTTGAACTTGGAATTGAGCAACGCAGAGCTGCGATCGCAAGAGGTTGTGAAGGTGCTCACGAACGAGCACATCAAGAGACAAGGCGAAAAGGCGGCGTCGGTCAAGATTGAAGACGCTGGAAGGGTCTTCAATGCCGAGCGTGAAACTCGCCGGTGTGACTACAGTGGAAAATGGGGGCACATTATCGACAAGTGCTGAACCAAGCAAAAGGATGAAAACCGAGGTGCTCGACGCGGCGGCAGCGGCTGATGACGCGGAGTCAACAATGTCCATTGGAGAGACAACGACAACTATGATTCGGTCGTGTTTGCGGTCTCAATGGAGTGTGGTATCTCCAAGACCAACAAGTTTCAAGGTTCATGGGCGATCGACAGTGGTGCGACGCACCACATCAGCAACGACAAGAGCAAGTTTGTCGGCATCAACATGCGCGATCGAGGCGAACTCACAGTTGCCAACGGTGACTCAGCCAAGATTATGGGAGTTCGAACAGTTGTGGAACGTGTCACTTTGCCTAACGGTGACAAGCGCGATATCCAGATCCAGGACGCGCTTTATGTTCCAAGCATGAACAAGAACGTACTTTCGGTACCGCAGATCTCCCGAAGCGGACAGTTCAAGGTGGTGTTTGATGGCTTAGAAATGCAGATCGCGCACAAAACTTCAAAGAAAGTCGTTGTTTCAGCGGATTTGATCGATGGTCTTTACTGGCTACGAGTTCCAAGCTTCGCTGCGAATTCGGTATCCAATGCGTGGATCAACGCGGTCGATCTTCATGCGCGTATGGACCACGCTCCGACTGATGTTCTTAAGAAGATGGTTTCAAGCGGCATGGTAACGGGTGCCAAGATGCCGACATCGTCGAAGACTTCAAGTCAATGTCGCGGATACCAACAAGGAAAGATAGTCCAAAACCCATTCCCGAGCAACCCGAACAAGCCCAAGTACAAAACATTCGAGTTCCTCCACTTCGGCATTTGTGGACCCATGGAGGAAGAGTCGCTGAGTGGCAGCCGCTACTTGCTGTTAATCACAGATGAAGCAAGTGGCTGCATGTCGGGATTCTGTCTGCGTGCCAAGTCGGAGAGCGAAGGCTGTCTGTGCAAGTTCATCACTAAGGTGGAGAAGCAATTCAATACCAAGGTGAAATTCGTGCGGCATGACGGAGCCAAGGAGTTCGCGACCAACTCGCTCAAGGCCTTCTACGATGATAACGGCATCGAAGTCCAGCCTACAGTTCGGTATGCACATCAAACCAACGCGACTGCTGAACACGCCACCCGAACAATCGTGATTATTGGCCGCAGCATGCTGCACTGCGCTGGTTTGGACAAGTGTTTCTGGGGTTAAGCAGCGATGACGGCTATCTACATCAAGAATCGTCTGCCGTCTCCGAAGTCACCCGACAAAACTCCGTTCGAGATCGTGTACAAGTCCACGCCCAACGTCAAACACATGCGGATCTTCGGGTGCAAAGCCTATGTTTTGACGCCAAGAGAGAAGCGACGCAAGTGGGATCCCAAAGCGCGTGAAGGTACCTTCATGGGCTACGAGGAACGCTCCAAGTCTTATCGAGTTTATGACATCGAGGCGGGGAAGGTGGTTATTTCTCGCGATGTCACATTCGATGAGTCAAGTTTCGACACCTTCAAGGCTATTAGTGATGAAGAAGTCGAAGAAATAGCCAACCATCTCGACGATATGCAAGTCTCTGATGACTGTGGTACTAAGGAGTTCATCCAGGCGGGGAAGCGGAAATCACATCCGGAACATTAAGATCGCGACAACGTTCAGCGTCCTCTTCGCTGTGCTAGACTCGAAGAAGCTAGAGCCCGCGACCACTCCAAAGACGAAAACCAGCGGGAATCATTTTGCCGCGTGAAGCAAAATCAGAAGCCACCACTGAGGACAGCTCGACTCCGCCGATGTTCGGGCGTGCAAGTGCGAATGCTGTGGAAGCAAGTGGCAGCGCGGAACCGAAGACATTTCAAGAAGCTGTGAACGGACCAGATCAAGCTCATTGGCGCAAGGCAATTCGCGCCGAGCTCAAGTCGATGCGGCTACGAGGTGTCTTCCGTGCGACAAAACTGCCCAACTACCAACGAGCGGTCGGTACGAAGTGGGTCTTCAAGATCAAGCGAAACGCGGACGGGTCCACCGAGAAGTACAAGGATCGACTCGTCGCGAAGGGCTTCGTCCAGAAATATGGGATCGACTACACCGAGACGTTTTCGCCTGTGGTCAAGTACGTTACGCTGCGAACGATCATTGCGATCGCCAAGTACTTCGGATGGCCAATCGACCAGCTCGATGTGGTCACTGCGTTCCTGTACGGCTTGATGAAGGAGAAGGTGTTCTGCAGTGTACCTGAATGTGTGGAACTCGACGACGGTTTCGACTGTGTAGAACTACTCAAGGTGATTTACGGTCTCAAGCAAGCTTCACGAGTTTGGAACGAGACCTTCGACGAGAATGTGCGCTCCATCGGTTTTCGCGTTTTTTCAAGCTACGACCCATGCCTCTACATCAAGATTGTCGACGGTGAAAGTGTTCTGCTGTTGGTCTACGTGGACGATGTGTTAGTGACCGGGAGCTCGGCAGAACTGATCGCAGAAGTCAAGCGCCAACTCAAGTCGAGGTTTGAGATGACCGACAGTGGCAAGTGTTCCTTCATCCTGGGGATCGAGGTGGTCGACAATGCAGATAGCAGTGTCACGTTGAGACAAGCTCGGTACATCAATGCAAGACTGCAAACCTACCGCAAATCCGGTCGACATCAGCATGAAGCTAGTTTCAAGCGATGCCACAACCAAGTTGGACGCGCCATTTCGTGAGGTTGTCGGTGCACTCATGCACTTGGTGACATCAACTCGCCCGGACATTGCGTTCGCAGTTGACTATGTGTCTCGCTTCATGGAGAACCCGCAAGTAGAACATTGGATTGCAGTCAAGCGCATTTGCCGCTACCTACAAGGAACCAAGTCGCACGGGATTCGGTTTTCGCCAGGCAGGGACATCGACTTTCAAGGATTTTCTGATGCCGACTGGGCCGGAGATCTTAGCGATCGCAAGTCGACGTCAGGCTATCTTTTCCAAGTTACTGGCGTACCAATTTCATGGGGCTCCAAGAAGCAGTCAAGTGTGTCGCTGTCGACAAGCGAGGCCGGGTATATCGCACTAAGTCTTGCGATTCAAGAAGGCAAGTGGGTGCACAAGTTCCTGTGCGAGATCCTGGCCGTTGCAGGCGAAGAGGCATTAGCGTTGAAGATCTATGAAGATAACCAGTCGCGCATCGAGATGACCAAGAACCCAGTGAACCATGGCCGCGCCAAGCACATCGACATCAAGTATCATCACATCCGCGATGACGTCAAGTGCGGAGAAGTGATCGTCGAGTACTGCGAGACTGCAACCATGCTGGCTGACATCTTGACCAAGGGACTCGCCGGACCGCGCCACAAGGACTTGACGACCGCACTTGGAGTTATTGGCCTAACGGCAATGAGGGTCAAGATAATCCTGTTGCAGGATACCGGTTTGGTTCTGGTTACTAACCGGTTCAATGCTACCTCGCCATGATTACGCCACGCTGATTACGCCGCTCGTGATTAGGCGAGTAGGTTGATTGCACGAGCACTAGTGAGCGATGGTTGATTAGACGCACTAGATGATAGGACGCAGGGACGCGTATCTATAACAGTAGTCTAGTGTGTAAGCTCCAATAATTCAATCACTTGCGAATCTTCTTTCTTCCCCTCAAGTGGTCTTTTGTCTTCGCTCCGGTCAAGCCAGAGTCATCACTCCCTCCGCTTCGCCCAAGCTTCGTGTATCAAGATCCATACCCTCTTTTAAACCCTGGCTACAATCATGTTGTTGCTCCTAAGTTGTAGTTCTACCTACAACTTCAGCATTCATTTGTCTATATTAGAATATATTATAGGACTTAGAACCGGTCCCACACGAAGCAATGGAAAATCCGATATCATGGTCAAGATTTGCTATATTTGCACATTAAGTTGCCGTGCGCTGTCGTATTCGTCACGCTCAGGCTAAGAAGCGATGTCTCAGTCATGTATAGCTGGGTTCATCCGTCGAAGAGCATTTATAGTGTCTAACTCGAATTCGAGGTCTGACAAAAAATCAGATCAATCACTTCTTCATCAGAACCCAGGACAAAAACCTACGGACAGAGAATACGCAAAGCCACAGCGGGCAAGTGGTGGTCGCACTCATCTGGGACCACGCGTCGCGCAATGGGTACCAACCAGTAGTTTTGACGTGTGTTCTGTCGCTCGGATCCTCTGTCTTCCAGTTGTTAACAAATGAATCTGATGTGGGAAAAGCGATACAAAGAGTTTACCCAAAAAGGGCTGGACCTAGGCTACCTCACGGATCTATTCTTTCGCGTATTAATTCTGTTACCACGGATAGCATGAAGGATTGTGAAGTTGCACTTGTTCTGGTCATGTCTGTACAACTATATCACCAGAGCTACCGCTTCAAGTTCTCCCAGCGTTGGAGTGTATACTAAACACTTGTACTAGCGAAAGGTCGGATAAGACCTATCACTTTTCAACCTGATTTGCCGGCAATGAGTGACAACGACAGACAATTGTCTGTGGGTTCGAGGAAACAGCTACTTTCTGGCTGTACACTAACCGAATTCTCCGCGTCCTAAACCCAAATTGACCAAGAGAGTCACTGCAAGCCAGCTTTTATTTGCGTTCTATATTTAGAAAATAGCAGGAAAGTGAAACAGTGCATTTAATCATTTCTGATTGTGGCTACAATGAGTCCACCCATAAAATCGTGAATGGTGTCCATAGGAGCGAAGACCACATATACTCATCTATGTTGGAGTCTAGTTTGTCCTTGTTCATTCCATCCGGTGTCCCACAGACCCTCAATGGTATTCGTGTGGGTGCCGGTTATGGAGTCCACGCTGTTGAGGCTGTGATTGACCCAGCTGTGAGTATAGAGTATACTCAACGGCAAGGCTATTCTCTAGGGTGTGTTGTTTGTTGCCGCATTCACACACGTACGTTGCAAACACGTCAGACATTATATTAGTTCTGTGATGCCATAAGCAAAGGTGATATTGTTATAGTTTAAAACAAGTATAAGACAGTTAAATCGTACTGAAGTTTGATGTATCGCTTGATAACCGGGAGAAGAGTCTCCGTCGCACGCTTACCAAACACTATACAACCAAACCAGCGATTAGCAGTGCGATCAACATCTCCAAAGAGCCAAAACTTCTGGTAGCATTGACCGCGGTTGTATTTGAGTGTCTGAGCAAGACTAGCCTCGTCAATCTCCACACTAAGTCCGTCTTCTCCAATCTACAGCAACAAAAGGGCAACATAAACAGCACTACAGAAACACAACGAACATATCACCCGAAATCTGCTCTAAGGCGCTCCTTGGAGCACGTAGAGCGACAGAATGCATAATCCTGGACAGTACGTTCAGACACACCCGTCATTTCACTTGCTTGTTCTTGAGGCAGGAGGATTACGCATTAAACAGAGTGAAACGTAAGTTGGTCTACCTCAGGGACGAGTTCGACAGCATCCCGAGGAAGCTTTCCTTTCCCTTGGTATGCTTCGTTCGACGGAAACACCGCCAGCGCTTTTTCGCGAATGTAGGCTTCATAGGGAGGCTACATGATGGACAGAGTTTGACCTTGTCGATTAGCCCTACTTCCATGCACCAGACGCTTTGTCGCAGGTCGCATCCATCACAGTGGCGATGGCGAAGATACTCTCGTCGGAGAGGTGGTATTGGTACAGAGACTGTGTTTCGATCGTGGCAGGGGAGGGGGGAGTCGGCACCGCCAAGAGCTTGCGAGCTTGATGAAGCAACTTGTGTTGTAATGCTAGATGTGACAGTGAGGAAGGCGAGCGTGTTTTTACGTGTACATAAATCAAATGGTTGTTCTAACTGCGAGCGTAGCTTTTGGCGCCAAAAGCGGGCGCGCTTTGTGGCTTTGACGTCGATGTAATATCACATATCTGAATGTATGACACCACGAATCCATTTGAACACTTGCTAATACCCATATTATTGAAAATTTTCTAAATTTAGAACGCAATTAAATGCGGGCTTATTTTACTGGGGAGCCGATTTGCTGGATTTGCTCCATATTCTGGTGAAAAATGACGTGACGTGATTACAGGTCAAGATGGAGATAATTCAGTAAAAACCCGCACATCAAGCTTCAGGGCCTACCTACCACAAACCGCGTCTTCGTCTGCTGCCGGGCTACACATGCACTGCTTGGAAACCCGCCACTGTATACTGGTTGTCTGCCCGTTAGATCCAACTCACACCTCTGGCTCTTCGTTCGTCATTAGTCGTATGTTGTTGTCTGCTGCACGCTCGTCTCGTCGCTCAATCACGTCGCTCGTAAATGCCTTCGTAAAACCCGCCGTCGACTTGCTCAAAGATAGCTATCCGGGTTGGGAGTATCACTGTACTCCCTTTGCATGTGATCAGCTCACTCGAGTATCTGATACCTCCGTATGGAGCTCCCCCTAAAACCTGTTAGTGTAGGCTCTAGTATACTACATAGTAGTCATAAGTGTAGTTCTGCCTCTACCAACCAGCCTAACTGCCGCTTCAGCAGTATGCGAGCAATGATCTACCTCTCTTCGTCTTTTCCTGCAATTCCGAAAAGCTACTCTACCCATTGACAGCTTATGAGCTCAAGCCAAGCCTTCAACGACGACTTCCCCCGACTTATCGGCACCGAGAACTTCGACGTGTGGAAGACTCGCGTGTGCGCAGCCCTCAATGGCAAACACCTCCTTGGCAACGTGAAGAAGGCCGACTACGGCGGTTTCCGAGGATGAGAGCGAGGACAGCAGGACCGATATGTTTGATACGCCAAGTTAGCCAAGCCTGCCGACGTCGACTCCGATGCTGTTGACTATGAAGAAAGTGACGATGAACGCAAGCCCGCATTAGGTTCCGGCGAGGACCCTGGTAATGAATCAGACACTGCTATCAAACAGAAGGACCTGCCCAAGATTCGGCTGTTTAGCTGCCACCAAGTGAGATTAGAGCGCAAGCGCGTGCCCAAAATGAAGCCTGAGCCCTTGAGCCAGCGCGAGCGTCGCCGCCAGGAAGCCAAGATCAAGGCATTTTTGACGAAGACCATGGACAACACTCACGTTCGGCTGGTCAAGAATGTGAACACGTCCTACGAGATCTTCACGCTCATCTGCGAGAAGTACGAGGGAGCAGCCTTCCATGGCGACCCCTACTTCATCCAGCACTACTCCATGGTTTACGATGAGGGCTCTGACCTCACTGAGTTCTTCATCAAGCTTGAGAACGCGATGAAAGCGGCGTTCGAGACCACCGAATCAGTGATGACGGAGGGACAGAAGTCTATCTACCTGGTCCACTCCATGCCCAAGTCGTGGAAAGACGATCTCCGCATTTGGAAGGGTCGACGGAAGTACATCCCGTACGAAAACCCGAAGCAGAGCATTGAAGGCTAGATCCGTGACATTCAAGCGCAGGAGCGCTACACGCTATCGAAAGGCACCCCTGAGTCGACTGCTACCAAAATTGAGCGAGCGCTCACGGCTAGCGGACCTCCAGCACCTCGGACCGAGTACGACAACAATGTCTGCTTGTACTGCAACATCCCTCACCACAACATCCGCTACTACCGAGGCCTCCAAAAGACCTTCGAGATGGTCGTGTGAAAGCTGGAACTTCGCGTTCAAAGGCAACTCCAAGCGCGACCACCCATATCGCGACACGAAGAACCGAAACCGTGGGCGTAACGGAGGTAACAACAACGGCAAGAAGGACAAGCGTATCAACGATGGTGGTCGCAGTGGAAGAAACGACAATCGCGACAAGTCTCGTGGATACGACCAACGCAGGAAGCGCGGTAGCGACTCTGATGGTGATGACTCCGACTCTGACCATAATCGCCACAAGGTATACCGTCAAGAGCGCCGTGAGACCGGCCTGATCGCGGTCGCTACCACCGTCAATCCGCCTTTAAGCCTGACGGCTCGGGTGAATATCGAACTGGACACCAAGTGAACCATTGACTCTGGATGTACGCGCCACGTAACGCACGAAACTCAGTAGTTCTGTGATATCTCTGCAAATGGTGGATCCATCACTGTCGGCGGAAAGAACCAGATCCCGATTAAAGGTGTTGAACGCGTTGAGCTGGAGGTCATTGACCCCAAAGGCAACTCGAAGACGCTAACCCTTCATGGAGTGCTCTGCACTCCGAAATAGCAGTTCAGCTTCTTATCAGTACCGTCTGCAGTAAAGCATGAATTTCGCTTTCACTTCGATCGCAAGCAATGCGCCATGCAGACCGACCAGCGCTTTAAAATTAAAGCTCCCACGGCTACTAGCACTGGTCTATATCAGTTTCAAGCCAAGTCAGCGGCAAATACTTCGGCACTCACTGCCATGACGTGTAAGCAACGATCTCTCCTGCTTTTACACAAACGTCTTGGACATCCTAACGTTCGCATTCTGCATGATCTTACTATAGTAAAGCTGTCCGAGGACTAGGCGGCACTACGTTCGTGATCCCGAAAGAGCAGTTCTTCTGTAGAGCCTGCACGCTAGCGAAGTCTCACCGCGCATCATTCTATTCTAATAGAATTGTTGAATGTGCTAGAGCACAGTTGCAAAAGGTTCATACAGATAATTGTGGTCCACTACCTGTAAACAGCCTCACTGGTTACCGTCACTTTGTGACCTTCATTGATGACTTTTCTCGCTTTATGTTCACATATCCGGTGAAAACCCGGGGTCAGCTGTATAAATGCTTTGAAGACTTCAGGAACAAAGCCCTGAATATCTTTAGACATGATATTGATGTGCTTGAGTGGCGTCCTTGTGCTATTGAAGAGCACGATATCCAAGTCCTCCAGGCCGACAATGCCAACTAGTATGAAAAGTTTGGACGTGTGATAATTCGGAAATACGGCACACACACCCAGTTCACACATGCATACACTCCACAGCAAAACGGCGGTGCTGAACGTCGTATGACAACCATCATGGAAAGCGTGCGAGCACTACTGCTGGATGGCAAACTTCCCAGTAGCTCTGGGCGGAATGTGTTGGCCATGTTATGACTCTTATCAACTTGACACCTAGCTCAACGACATCAGATCGTATTCCTTACGAGCTCCGGTACAACCGCATTCCATCCAAGCAATATATCAAGGTTATCGGATGCAACACGTATATCCACATCACAGAGCAATATCGTGACAAACTTAATGCTTGCGCAAAAGTTATGCACCCATCTAGGCATACCTGACCATAAGAAGGGATATCGCCTTATGGATCTCGACACACATGCCATTATCTACAGCCGAGACGTCATCTTTAAGGAAGACGAATATCCTCCCTTGACTAATCTGACGGATACTCCAGATCAGCCATCCAACGAGTCGGTACAGCGTACGCAAACACAAACTCTTGCTCCTGTACCTGCAGTTCCTGTAGTACAATTATCTGCTACACAACGCCTACAGCCCCCATTCAAGGATGAGCTTGATAGAACAGAGTTGCACTATTCTTTTCGAACGTAGAGGACTAATCCTTCGTCACCCCCTGATCCTAAGCGACCCAGTCTCAATGCCGATGCAACGGAAGTAACCCTCAACTCGGAGGAGGACCTTCAGGAACAGGAGCAGTGCCAGCAATTACTGTAGACATTACTGGCAATTCGGTATGTGTCCGAGCCCACTACGTACCGAGAGGCCTTGGCATCGTCTCATGCTAAACAGTGGCGTAAAACAGCAAAATCTGAATACAAGTCCCTAATGGATAACAAGACCTGGATGTTGGTTCCCCGTCCAAGTAGACGGGAGATTCTTAGAAGCCGATGGGACTTCCTTGTGAAGTATACCGGTACAGGCAAAATCGACCACTTCAAGGCGCGCTCGGTAATCAAAGGTTTCCTACAGGAATATGGTATTGCCAACAACGAAATCTTTTCCCTGTTATCAGGATGGAAGAACTCAGACTTGATCTTAAATCCACCAGATGGATGTCAAGACAGCCTTCCTTAATGGTTTGTAGAGGAAGAGATCTACATGGCCCAACCGGAAGGTTTCACCACACCGAGACAAGAGGACGTGGTCTGTAAACTCATAAAGAGTCTATATGGGTTGAAGCAAGCTCCCCGTGTCCGGTACCAACGTTGTCCGCTTTCCTGGTGAAGTTAAATATTTCCAAGCTCATAAAGAACAATTTCGTATTCATCCGCACCATTGATGGAGTCACTTGCTACATTGCAGTGTACGTTGATGACCTCTTGATCATTGCACCAACACGAGCTCTTATCACTGAGCTAAAATCAGCTCTGAAAAAGAGGTTTTCCATGACAGATTTAGGGGAGGTGAAGTATTTACTCGGCTGGTCCATTCAACCTGATCGTAAGAACCGAACGATATTCGTCCGGCACACAAGTACTCTACGAAGGTCATTAACCGTCTCAGCGACTATATCCTGTACCCAAGTGCAACACCAGCAGATCGGAACGTCAAACTCTCTGTAAGCCGCCAACCGGCCTCTGAAGCAGGGAAAGTTGCGATGAAATCATATCCGTATCGAGAAGCTGTTGCTAGTATCATGTACCTCATGATAGATACTAGGCCCGAAATTGCGTTCTACATGCGTGAAGTTAGTCAATTTTTGGCTAATCCAGGAATGAAACACTGGAATGCGGTTGTCAGAGAATTGAACTTCCTTGCTGGTACGAAGGACTTTGGTATATGCCTGGGTGGTTCACAAGAAGTCACACCAGACAACCTAGCTGACCGCCTGACAGTCTACAGTGACTCTGACTATGCCAACTGCCCCGACACGAAACGCTCGGTTGGAGGATACGTGACTATGCTTTCTAACAGTCCTATTTCATGGCTCTCACGCAAACACCACACGGTTGTCTTGTCAACGGCAGAGACAGAATATATCGCCATGTGTCATTATACGCAAGAGATGATTTTTCACAGACTACTATTGAGCGAGTTAGGCTTTGCTATAACTCAACATAACCTGCTTCATGAGGACAACCAAAGCTGCAATAAAATATGCTATAACCTCGAGTTGTACGGGGAGTCGAAGAACAATCATGTTCGTTGCTGTTTAGTCCAAAAATAAGTCGATCGCCACGAATTCTCTGTTGCCTATTGTCATACCAAAGACATGGTTGCTGATATCTTTACAAAAGCTTTAGACAAGCATCAGCTCAGAGACCTAAGAGTCAGGAAGAAATCCATAGACGCTAAGGAAGTCGTTCCATCCAGTGTACGTGAACAACACTAATTGCATGAAGCATGCCTAATACAATGCATTCGTTTATTTTTCCCACCGGTTTTTAAATTTTGTTTGCAAGAAGGTTTTCCCTCGTTGAGGTTCCACTGGTCTAGTACCGAATCACAATAGGCATAGCAATGTTATTATCATGCACGAACATAGTGATTGTTAGGAAAGTTCAGGCAAACCCGCGGAAATCCCTACCGACTCCTATCATCTACTTTTTCTTGAAGAAGACGAAAGGACGAATGCACGCCACGAAGTTGATCCAGTCCAATGCCGACTCCACTGGCTTACCTTACCTCAAATCGTACATGAGGCGAGACTTGGCAGAGACCTTGAGGACAAACGCGTTTCCAACACGGCTGTGGTTGTACGCGACGACGAAGTAAATTCCACGACGGAGAGGAACATCTTCCAGCACACGAAATCCCCTCTTGCCAGGAATGGCGAAATTCTTCTTGATTGCCTTGAGGATGAAGTCGCCGCCATCGTCACGAAGCTTACAAATAAACCGCAACATTACTTTCCACGAAGTCCTTCTGCGGAGGTCCACACAGTGGTCTCGGAGTTCCGCAGACGCAAACGCATCGATGTCACCTTGGGTGATGATGTCCGGGCTACCGGCGAGCTCTGCGGCGCGCTTCAAAGCATTAAAATGCATAATCCTAGTGTTTCGGTCCCTACGAAGTTGTTGCCTGCTGCGTCGTTTGGCCAAACGTCGATAAACCCCGGAACTTTGGACACTTTCCAGCGATTGATCAAATCCAGCAAATCACCAAAACAATCTTCTACAAGCTGCATTCTTGGCTCCCACGTTCGCCGGTAGTAACGCCGAGTCGCCACATAGCGACTTACCCATAGCACGCGATAGTACAGGCGTAGAGAAGTTTCACGCCGGTTATTGATCAGCCCCGTGTTCCACGTGGCTTTCGTTGTGGCATAGTCAGACTCCACAGTAACCGTCTTGCTGCCAAGTACTTACCGCAGATAGGATAGTACATATCATCATCTTCTGTGTCAGACACAGTACAATTGGTGGCAGGAACAGTGCGTTTGGTGGTAGAAGCTGTCCTTTTTTGGGTATACGAGCGGTTCGTTTGGTGGCATGAACAGTTATAGCGCTAGCAAGCCGGTCAGTTGTGTTAGCTGCACTGGAGGAGATACAAGACTCTGAGTCTGATGAATTAGAAATGCACCGCGCACCGCAACTACTGCATACAGGAGCGTCAGTGTCGTTGCAGTACGTGCACACGAAATTAGAGTCTCTGCTGCCCTCGCACGACCTAATTTCCGCGCCTGCTTGCGCTTACGAATCTTGCAGGCGCATCTGGGCCTCCGTGTCTTCCCATCTTTCGGCAGGGAAGCGGGCGTGCCCGTCGCTGCTGAAGAAACTGGAGTTCGCCTTCCTGGCCTTCAGGTCCTTTCCATGGTGTGACCTTCGATATCTCCTTCACAAACGACAGAATCGCCCGCACCAAGGAGTTAACTGCTGCCTTGAGGTTCGGGAACTTCCGATAGGGGATATTTCGACAGTGAGGAGTCTCTTCATAAATGTTTGATGACCTGAAATCCCTGATATTTGAGGCAAAACACAAATCCATACAAAGAGACAAGGAGGGCGTCACTGTACTCCCTTTGCATGTGACCAGCTCACTCGAGTATCTGATACCTCCGTATGGAGCTCCCCCTAAAACCTGTTAGTGTAGGCTCTAGTATACTACATAGTAGTCATAAGTGTAGTTCTGCCTCTACCAACCGTCCTAACTGCCGCTTCAGCAGTATGCGAGCAATAATCTACCTCTCTTCGTCTTCTCCTGCTATTCCAAAAAGCTACTCTACCTTTTGACAGAGAGTAACTTGATCCCCAGCCATGGATACCAAAACCTAATTTGGCACAGAAATGATTGCCTTAAATTTGGACTAAAGGGTATTTTTACCTTGTCTTACCGTATAGTTTCCATATATTTTTGGGCTAGACTAACCATCTTCAATACCGTATTGGGGGCTGCTATAGTCAAAAATCCTGAAAACACAAGACTAGAGTTCGCATATCAACTTTCCGCACTTTCAATATACGTGATCCCCACCACAGATGGTCGCCGTCTCTTCTCCTCCTCGCCCGACGCCTTTCTTTAACTGACAGGTGGCCAACGGCTGCTTCCGACCGTGCCGCGATCAGTACGACGGGGTCACACTTGTGTACTATAGCCACCGGTGTGGCACGGTCCGGAAGCGACTCAACGGGAAATGGAGCTCGAAGATAGTGCGGCATATTCGACACGAGCATCCTTGATAATTCTGGCCACAGTCTGGTTCACTATGTCCACCACTCCGCCCAGAACGTGTTTGGGGATTGAAGTAGGTGGGGACATGCAACCTACACCTTTATTTTGCTAGAGCAAGCTATCACGACGGTACGCTCAAGTTTCAGCTTCAATACGTTCTGTTTGACGGTATATTAACATCGATATACAAGTTACGACATAATATTAGGAATCGGCGCCTCAAGACTGTCTTTGTCGGGACGCTTCAGCGTACCATGGAAGCGGTGACACGCCCTATTGAGCGCGCAGTCGCGGATAAATGCCGTAAAAGTTCGGTCTCACGTTTGACAAGTAGCCATGACTCCTAGCACTACGCAGCAGTGTTTGCTTGCCAAATGGTAGAATGGGTGTTGGATTGACCTAGCGTCGCTTGGCTACATTCGTCAATAATGGGACGGATGACTTCTTCGCTGCTAGCCATCAATATAGCCTGGTTATTATTATGCTAGGGCGCGACTACCAGATGTGTCTTGCGCAGTGTTTTTTGTCGATGAAAACAACCGTGGTGTCAACAGCCAGCCCGTGACGTTGATTGGTGTTCCGCTAGTCAGGTGTGGCAGCAACGTCCTTAATCGAGTCATCGCCGTGCGGCTCGGCGAATGTGCTGAGGATCTCGACTTGTTACAAGCGTTGATGGCCAAGCTGCGGAATCTGCGCCATTCTGCAAAACCCCAGTTCATATTTGTATTTTTCTCTAATTTTTGAAATTTGCCGTGCTTTAATGTTAGCTGTATTATATGTGGTATGTAGTTTCAAGACCGGCCTTCGGCCAATCGTCTACCAACAAACCTGTTGCAATTCTACATTCGCTATGCTCAACCGCTACTTTGGACTTCTTCCCTTTACCGACGAGAAGGACGAAGGTCTAGCCGAGTTTCTCCCACTAACGGGGTCAAAGCAGTGGCTACGGAGCCTGATCGGCGAGCAGATGGACATCGAGACCATGTCGAAGACACTCTAAGGCTCCGGCACCAAACGCCTTTATATTCGAATCTGATTGGACGGGCTCGTTGCTGCGAGGCTGTTCTATACCCACTAGCTCGGTACATATTTGCCTAGTTGGGATTAGTGCTACACTAACTAAGCTTATTTTGGTTGTATTATATTACGACATCAAGGGCCTACACCACGCACAGCCCCGGTTTTGAGGCAGGCCGCGTCCGTGTGCTCAAGGCGGCAAACTGTTAATGTATGAGTTTGGACGGAGGGTACTTGTGCAATAGTTGGTAAGACGAATTGTGATTAACAAAGGTAGTTGTCGGCACCGGGGACGTATCCCGGTGCTATTCATCTCCTATCCTGCAATAAATGACCAATCATAAATCAAAGGTGATGTAAACTACCTTATTTGTAACCATAGTTCTAGTATACAGAACGGTATACTAGCGTCACCGACAAGGGCACCCAAACTAAGCGGCTGACCCGAGCGAGAAAGGGCGTGCAAGAGAAAGGGGTGAAGACGGCAACCTTTGGTTTGTGGAGAGACCACAGAAGCGCCGCAGCCGAAAAGAGCACGAGTCAAGCTACAGGCTGCTGGCGTCCATCCCACCCGTAATCGAGCGATGTTTCGTGTTGCTTGAACTACGTACGTTTGAACAACAGCGCCACCCGCTGCACCCCAACATGCTGCGTTGTTGTTCCTACGGAAAAGACCGATTACTGGGACGCTCGCTGGTTGAGAGAGTTGAGGAATTAATAGTTCTGTAACCCATCGATATATTGGTATTGCATAAATAATCTATTTGTCTTTGCAGTATATTTTTGTCGTACTGGGGCCTGGATTGATTTGGTTTTCAATTATCTATCCTCTTTAGTTGCTAGCGATAGCCATAGAATAGTGTTGGGCAAATCTGTCCCCAGCTCGAGCGTGCAGCTCGCCCCGTTCTCTCCCTGGTACTCCGTCCGGCTTGTCGTCATAAGGCTCGATTACCTCCACGTCGTACCACTCCGCACATCGCCCCGCTTCGTACGATCCTTCATAATCATAGACAACATCTGGTACATTGTTCTAATTGACCACCGCTTGACAAACGTAAAGACTCATGTCTGCAATCACTCTTCTATACTGCATCCGAACTGCAGGATACACCGGGCGTCAACCTTGCAGAACCACATCTCGTTCGCACCCACGCCCGTCGTTACAGTAACTTGTGTCATAGTCTATCCATGCCGTCAACCTGTTACATACCAGTCTCCTCACCCCATCCCTGTACCGATCTCGCGAAACGGACGACACGTCGGGTGAGTAGGGAAGGAGGTACATACTGCTCCATATGTTTGCCCCCACACGACGATTCAGTGCGGGTATGTACAAAGCAAACCTGCCGCGGACCCTGTCAACGTGATTCACCATACGGAAGTTGATCATGATCCACGCTGTGGCAATATCCGTGCACAAACGGAGATTGATGTCGAGGACGACGAGGTGATTATTGTTGAACACTGCGCAAAACCTCCATGCTTACTTAGCCACGGGCCAAACCATGCAATTGTTGTATAATGACCGGAGTTCGACAATAATTTGACGTTGAAGAACGCAGAACAGATACCACGGTTTTCTGACCACCGGTTTTTCTCTGATGTAAACACGGAGAGGCATTTGCGCCACCACCACGAAAACGATACGAAATACATCAAATTCGTCATCCAACTTGTGTCAAATCCGACTTTTTATGTCGCATTTGTCATTAGAAGAACGTTGATAAAACGGCAATACTGCGGAAACTGAGCAAAGTATCACGATATATAGCGATACACTTGGTACACAGAGAATAGTTGAAGAGAGCTTAGTGTTGTACGTTGCATAAGAAAGCGTGAGATTATTAACCCTTTCGTGGGCCACTTACTTGTACTATTGTATGCATGTCGATGATATATGATTTTAAATGGCGTATTTCTGTACTTTAAATGTTTTTTGGTAATGTTCTCTCGATTCTCATAAAACTGTTGCAGGGTACCGGTTTGGTACTGGTTACTAACCGGTTCTATGCTACCTCGCCATAATTACGTCACTCGTGATTAAACAAGTATGTTGATTAGAATAGTATAGGTGGGTGATGGTTGATTAGACGCACTAGGTAATAGGACACAGAACCGCGTATCTATAACAGTACTCTAGGTTATATTCTCCAACAATGCACTCACTTTTTCTTCCCCACAAGTGGTCAAGTATCCTCGCTCCGGTCAAAGCTCCGATTAATGACTTTCCCATCTTTTCGTTCAAGATCCATACAGTTTTTCAGAAACATGTGATCTACTGTGATTTGTTTGGACGTGCTGGTGCATGAGAGTGAGATCATTTGACTTGACTTCATTAAAGCGGGGAATTCTATGATGATTACGCAAACATACCGTTTTTCTATGTCGCAACAGAAGGTATATAATTGGTTGAAATTATGTAAAATGGCGCGTTTTGCGCCCTTCTAGAAGGATGTTTTGTGCCCTTGTTTTGCAAACTATCTACAAGAAAGATTTGTGAACTCTTTATCTCGAACGGGTTAAGCTATACCGCCTATGGGTAACTTCAAGCACAAGTAGATGCTAAGAGCTGGTTTTGATTGATCAAATACGTAGCCAAGAGAAAAGTATCACATATATTACTTAACCCTTTCGCGGTGAAAGGGCGCAAAAATCGCCCTTTTAGATGGTTTCCAAAACACGGTACGAAATACCTCTCTAAAAGGGCGATTTTTTCGCCCTTTTACTATAGTTCAACTAAATATATACCTTCTTTTGAGACATATGAAATACGGTACGATTGCGTAATCATCATGTAATCATACAGCATAATGAAGTTAAGTCAAATGTGTACGATCGTATGCACCAGCAAATCCACACCGTTTTTTATACTAGAACTATGGTTACAAATAACGTAGTTTACATTACCTTTGATTAATGATTGATCATTTATTAGGATATGAATGGCACCGGGTACGTCCCCGGTGCCGACAACTAACATTGTTAATCACAATTCGTCTTACCAACTACTGTTCAACTCCCCTCCGTCCAAACTCATACGTTAACAGGTGATGATCCCAACACAATCCTACCCCGTGAACGAACGCGAATTTCCTCGCCTGAACGGCAGGAACGTTGTCATCTGGAAAGCCCGCGTCATCGCTGCCCTCGATGGCAAGAATCTCATCGACGTCGTCACCCAAGCCGACTACGCTGGTGACTCCGACGTCGACCTAGGCCCGGATGAAAAAATAAACCCGGCCTATTCTGAGCAACTCGGCGCGTCCCTGACTGGACTGGGAGTACCGAAGCCCGACTCGCAGGAAGACTCCTCAACGAGTGAGTCCTCTGGCTGGAACTCAGATGATTCCGCTAGAGACGACGGCGATGTGGACATGGGACAAGAAAAACCTCCCATGATCCAGTCCTTCACTGCCTAAACGATGCAGGAATTGGACCGAGCAGAGAAGCGGAAGGCCAAGAACCAACAGCTGAGCTCAAAGAAGTTACGCCTCATGGAAGTGAAAGCTAAGGCGTTTCTGATCAAGCCCTTTGACGACCAACATGTCCTCATGGTCAAGGAAAAAACTGCGGCGTATGAGATCTACCAGACGCTCTGTAACAAGTACGAGGGTGCTGCCGTACACGGTGACCCGTCCTATATTCCGTCATACCTCATGGCCTTGAAGAATGAAGAAGGAAGCGATATCGCGACCCTCAAATACGACTTGGAGAGTGCGATGACGGCTGCCGCCGATTCAACGAACAGTGTGCTCAGCGATGAGCATACATTGTTCTACTTGTGCCATTCACTACCGACTGATTGGAAGTCCGAACTCGCAGTTTGGAAAGGCAGCCGGAAGTACATTCCATACGAGGATCTCAAGCGCAACATCGAGACCAAGGTCCACAACGAATTCGCGCGTAACCGCTATGTTCTCAAGCAAGGGACTCCAGAATCTTGGGAGACCCGCGCTAAAAAAGCCATGCAAGCCTTGGTCCCTGAACAAGTGCTGGTGGAAGCTCCGTCTAATACGGATATGGTAGTGGTGTCATCACGTAAGTGCACCTACTGTCAGTATGATAACCACGACACTGTCGATTGCTACATCCTACAACGGCACCTCTACAACAGCCAAATCAAAGCTGGCACTGTGCAACCAGCTAATTTCAAGCTAAAGCCGCCCCAATAGCAATTGCGACAGCAGCAAGAACCCCCACAACACCAACACCCCTACAAGGGCAACTACAATAGCAAAGGAGGAAACCAGTCCCGTCACAACAACAACAACAACAAAAAGAGCCTGCGCAACGGGAACCTTGGTGACCCGGGCAGATCCCAATAGCGCTACAAGTAACACGAGCGCCAATATCGTGACGAAGGCGATAACAGCGACTATGGCATTGTGGCGATCACGCGCTGGATCTCAGTCAAGAATTCGGAAAAGGGGAGCCTTACCACCATCGAGTCCTACCATGATCCCATGTTGATGTCTACTCCGGCTGCACTCATGTTACGTCTAGCTCAAAGTAGTTTGAAAGTCTGAAGCCGACGGTTGGAAAAGCTATCACGGTTGGTGGAAATCACCAGATTCCAACCAAGGGAACTGGTGGTATGAAGATGAAAATCAAGGACACCAAGGGGGAAGGAGCGAGTCATCGTTGTTAACGATGTATTGTACGCACCCGATCTAAAGTTTAATCTGCTCTCAGTCCGCCAAGCGGTTGGAAATGACTACAAGATCAATTTCCCCAATGCCAAGAAGTGTGTGATGTTCTTCGCTCACTGCGTCAAGTTTGAAGCAAAAACTGGAGGTGGTAGGTTACGTTATCAGTTCCAATCAAAATCAACGGACTCTGATCAAGGAGCCCATGTGGCAACCTCAGGTACGTCCAATAACGTTCTGTTATGGCATAAATGAATGGGCCACCTTAACTTCCGCATCATTCAGGAACTGGCTAAGGCAAAATCCGTTGCAGTCATGGGACTATCAAACTTTGATCCAAGCAAGACTACTTCTGCTCTTCGTGCATAAATGCCAGGTCCCATCGTAACCTATTTATTTATATAATTAAACGAAAGTCAGATCTGTATGGATTCTATGAAGATTTCAGAAAGGAAGCACAAAGCATTTTCCGTGCAAAAGTTGGAGAAATCCATTACCACGAAAACAAGCACGATGATGAAATCAAATACTTGCAAAGTGACAATGCTCGAGAGTATGAGAAACTGGGAGGTAATATATTTAAGAAAATACAATACTCATGCGCTATTCACAAACGTCTACACTCCACAACAAAAAGGCGTAGCAGAGCGACATAATCGCACTCTTCTTGAGCGCAAAAGAGCTTTTCTGATTGATGCCAATTTGCCGCAGGTGTTGTGCATTAAACATATTGCAAATCTAATCAATATGACACCCAGCTCTGTAACAGACAGAGTTACTCCTCACGAAAAGCGGTTTAAGAGGAAGCCCTCCGCACACTATATTAAAGTGTTTGGATGCACGGCATACGCTCATATTCCGGAGCTTTACTGAAACAACCTTGAAGCCAGAGCGCGCACGTCCATGTTCCTGGGATTGCCACTCAACAAAAAGGGATGTAGATTCCTTGACACTCAGAAAAATCGCATCATTTATAGCAGGGATGTCATTTTTTGCGAGCATGTGTTTCCTTTACAAGAATTTCTCAACTCAAACACAGCATCGGACGTCCTTAGTCATACGACAGAACGAGCAACAATTCTACCAACACCACACGTGCTACCACCATTGTCTGTCATGCTTAAGCGCACTTCTGATGCTCTCACGGCTGAAGAACCCAATAAACATAATAAAAAACGGAAACTACTGAGCTCGATGCACAGATTGACGCAACAAAGACACTACTAAGTGACACAGACGACCAGGAAGAGCACAAATGCCACCTCTCCCAAATCCATACACTGTTAGCCATTCGACATATTTCAGAACCGAAACCGTACGCTGCTACAATGAGGCTACCAGAAGCCCATCACTGGGACGCAGCCGCACGCTCGGAGTCCAAGTCCTTAATGGATAACAAAACATGGATTCTCACAGCCCTCCCAAATGGACTCAAAGCTCTCTTTTGTCGATGGGTATTTGTCGTCAAATACAATGGCGACGGCACGATTGATCGCTACAAAGCCCGTTTGGTAATAAAGGTTTTCAACAAAAATATGGAATTGACTACGATGAGATATTTTCTCCGGTCATCCGCATGTAAGTCCTACGACTCCTCTTAACCATCGCCGCACTCCTTGAATTGGTAATCCATCAAATAGACGTCAAGACAGCGTTCCTTAATGAATATCTTGATGAAGAAATGTATATGGAACAACCAGATGGTTTTACAGTCCGAGGAAAAGAACATCTCGTGTGCAAACTGCTCAAGAGACTCTATGTCTCAAAGCGGGAACCTAGTATCTGGTATCTACCGCTGTTTGCATTTCTCAAAACCATGAAATTCTGCAAACTGATTTAAGATCAGTGTGTCTTCATTGGAGAGATTGATGGTCAAAGAGGCTAAATCGCTGAATACGTTGATGATCTCCTCATCATTGCCCCGACAGCTCGCACCATCAACTACATTAAAGACGCTCAAATGAAGCGCTTAAAACGTCCGATCTAGGTGAAGCACAGTACCTCTTGGGGTGGTCCATGGTTCGCGATCGTAAAACCACATCCATCTTCACCCACCAAGAGAAGTACGCTACCAAAGTACTGAACCGCTCCAATCATCGTGATGCACACCCAGTACGAACTACCACAACTAAGAGCGTTAAACTCTGCCTGGGCATGCGCCCGCAAACAGATTCAGAAAAGAACGAGATGAAAGCGATCCCGTACAGAGAAGTAGTCGGTAGCTTCATGTACTTGATGATGGAAACTCGAACGGATCTGGACTACTTTCTCAGAGAAGTCAGCCAATTCCTAACAACCCTGGCAAAGCCCCACTAGAATGTGGTTAAGAGAGACTTTAGATACTTCAACAGCGCTCGCAAGCTCGGTATAACCCTTGATAGAATCCAAAATGTGGAGCAGTACAATCTACAACAATGCCTTACGGCATACTTAGACGCAGGCTATGCCAACTACCCAGACACAAGAAGGTCTGTTGGAGGCTACATCACATACATGTGTGGAAGCTCAATCTCCTGGCAATCAATGAAGCACCACACAGTTGTGCTCTACACTACGGAGGCAGAATACATAGCCCTGTACCACTGCATGCAGGAACTCATGTTCCTAGATCTACTACTGCAGGAGTTGAACCACAACAGCCCACACGCTATCACAATATATGAAGACAACCAAAGTTGTATTAAGCTTTCATATAACCCAGAATTACATGACAGAAGCAAGCACATTCATATTCGCTACTGTTTTGTCCAAGAAAAAGTGAATAGAAAAGAATTCGATGTCAAATATTGCAATACCAAAGAAATGGTAGCGGATATTTTTACAAAGTCACTAACAAAAACCCACATTTCAAAAACTACGACAGTCACTTTACAGCTTGTAAACAAACTGACAATATATGAAACTTTACAAAACAAATAAAAATTATTAATTGTAAAGTTAAAATTCACGGAAAAAATATCGAATACATTACGGATAATATCAACCCGGAGGTAATAAATCCCGTAAAATAAATATATTTCCTGGGAGACGAACGCTACATTACAACTCACTATAGAATGAAAACAATAACGCGAATGTAAAAGAGATAAATTCAATACTCTATTTAGTCTTTGTTACTTTAGCTACTCGATGAATATTCTCTACAGAATACACACCATTAATGCGCTCGAAGAATGCAGAAAGCAAATCTTCACGGTTAGGAAAACAGTGGTAACAATCTGAGTCATGAACACAAACTACCTACCCAGGCGCGAGCAATTAAAAAAATACAGTGCCACGTGCCTTTCTGGTGCCCAGGGTTTTAGCCGGTGACGATAAGCGCAGGCTTGCGGCTCCGGATAATCCTGCCCGGACGCTTAGCCCGGCTCTTGAAACCCGACTTGGTGTTGAGGTAATGCAGCTGCTATCCTAGCTGCTGCACACCTTTTTGCAAAGCGTTAATGGTGTAGGCGGCGTACCGTGGATGACCGTGATCTTCACTTGACCTAACCTTGGACAACTGGGCCAACGCAGGCTTCATGGCTCCAGCAGTGAGAAAATCTCGTTGCTGAAGACTGTTTTTGATGGACAAAAGTCCACACATCGAATACCTATTACCAAGCATCTCCTGGTGCTGTACCATGACAGAGGCACGACGAGATACTGGCATCTGCAAGAAGAAGAGGCAAATCAGAGCATAAAATATTAGAAAAGTCATAAAATGTTATAAAATTTAAGTGTAAAGAGCTTTAACCAAGCACATCACATCTGTCTTTCAGCTAGAACAGCAAGCAGATACTTTTCGCACATCGAACAGATAAAATGCATTCAAGGCTAGCCCAGACTATAGCGTCAGGCTCGCATCTGTTGTTGCTCCGAAGGTCGAGTGGTGGCGACTTGGCTGGGCTCGATACACGTCCCTGCAATTGATTTGGATGGTACCTTCTCCTGACGATTTGCTTGGACTGAGAAACTTGAGTTGCTTGAAATGTAGCGAATTGCAATAAGAAAAGGCAAAGGAGACAGAAACAACTACTAACAAAACAAACGGTAAAAGGTTAAAAGTATCATCCTAAACATCATGCGGCATAATGTCCCTATCGCCTATATCGCTTACTCTTATAACTCTTGATATTTGTAAGACTCGTCCTAGCACCATACTATGGACTATAGATCAGATCATTTCCAAATCATCTGCATCGTATCTTGAGGATGTGCCCTTGTCGGTGAAGCTAGTACACCGTTTTTATACTAGAACTATGGTTACAAATAACGTAGTTTACATTACCTTTGATTAATGATTGATCATTTATTAGGATATGAATGGCACCGGGTACGTCCCCGGTGCCGACAACTAATATTGTTGATCACAATTCGTCTTACCAACTACTCCTCAAGTCCCCAAACTCATACATTAACAGTCGCCACTTGTGACATGCTACTGTCACATAGTCGCCACGGCGAGTGCACAGTGGCCAATCTGAGCCTACTATAGATTTTAATTAGTTGGGACGACACTAAAGACGTTAATGGTAACCCATCAAAGCCTAATTTCCTACCGAGTTCCAAAGTGCGAGTGCAAGTTCGTAGCGGTGCCATCTAGCCTATTGTACCACTAACCAGATGGTTTGAGAGTCTCGTAGTGAATTGGCTTCCTAATGCTGACCGTTGGAGGAGTGGCTCTCATGTGTCGTCTCCAACCGCAGTCGCACACCTCGCGTGAGGGAGTACCGGAGGTGTGTCGTCAAAGACATTGAAGGTAGACAGGATATACCGTATCTTAAGTATCAGTGCGCTGGAAACTCGCGAGCATGTTTTCCATCATTTCCCAGAAGAATCCGCAGTCCAACGGTGAACTTATGATTCATTTCTTCTTGTTCATACTCGGTTCTAAGTTTAGATACTCAAAACAGCTATCGGAAAATATCCACAAGACGCGCCACTATCTGCTGAATATATTGTTTATGGACCGTGCTCATCCGCTATGGATGTCTAACTACACGGCGACGACATTCCCTAATCTTCCGGGCTACTTCGCGCTACATGATATTGTCGACAGCAAGGTACTTGTGATGGCTTGCACAGCGTACACGGTCATGAATGGGAATAGCGCTATTAAGGCAGAAAATGCCGGTTCAAAGCGTGCTTCGTGTTGATTAATCGGCCAAGTTTTATGAGAAACGAATCGTTAGGGGTGAGTCAGGACAGCGTTGAGGTATTTTATATGCAACCTTCATGTCCCTAGTGCTTAACAAGATAGGCCAGATCATCAGTCGACATCTGGCCATATTTGAGAATAATGAGGAAACCGCTGCACTTCTAATTGCCGTTAAGATATCGCTAAAGACTTTGCTAATGGATGTGTATATTTAGTCAGCGATAATGCCAAAGATGTGCGTGGGGTGGTGAAGGAAATATTTGACAGTGAAGTCCACGTGAAACAGGATCGATTTCTGTGCTAATGCGCTTTAAAGAGAAGTAAGGAAGAAAGGCAAGAAGAAGTGGATTTCGAAGGAGTTAGCGGATGTCATATACGCTTTGATTAGGAATACACCCATCAGCAGAAGTGGAGGCAGTACTTCGCCGGATCGCAAGGCTAATTTTTGCCGATTTCCCCATCTTGATTGGAACCAATCTGGCATGGATGCGTTCGAAGCAAAATATACCAAGTCCGCAAGGTGGTTTGTTTGTGAAGGGTAATGACTACGCAGTGCCAATCCTACTTGCACGCCAGCGGAAAGGCCTCTTGATACCTCGATAGATCCGTATTTAAGTAGGACGTTACCGAAACAAGATAGTTTGCGCATCGGGACTATTGTAGGTGTTCCTTTTAATTCCTATGACCACATCGTAGGTTCTTGCTCTGCAAAGACCATAACGAGGCCTATATAGCTGTTGTTGCCTCGGCGTAGTCGATCAAAACACCTGCACGAGCAAAGAATAGCAAATGGCTCAGTGACGCACTGCTATATGGTAGGCTTCCTGGGTACGCACTCTTTGTCGCGCCGGACAACGCAACAATTCGACATTGTAGCAAGTAGATACACACCATGCACCAATGGATGATAGCATACGGTTTGATCATAACAAAGCTACCGCTGAGTAAGGTGGATTTGTGTCTATATTCAGGATGTTCCGGCCGCGATTCAAGAGAATGTTCATGATCTCCGTACCGTTCATGAGCATCCCAACTACAGCTTAAGACCACCGTTCTGTACAGCCGTTTATGTCGCTCCTTCAGCTCCGGTAGGAGATATGGTTGATATTGATCATTTGGTAAGCTTAAACATTATGGACAGCCATTACGTCTGTTTAATGGACAATGTGATTGGTTTATAACCACAGTGATCATACATATTCACCTGATTAATATGTGCTGCGTGTTTCTATGTACTGGTATGCGAGGCAAAATGGAATAGATTTTGGTAAATATTTCCACTATCTTTCTTTATGCCTCGCACAGCAAGAGAGCCAAAAGGTCCGCCGTCTGCCCTCTAAGGGATTAGTCAGACCTGTCGCCCCCACGCTAACGCCGGGTTGCGCTCGTGGCTTGGATAGTCCCTTTAAAAATGATGGTCTTTAATACCGGTACTCCTGCTTCCGGTAAAGCTTCCTTCGTTTCCGCTGTGAAAGCTGCCCCACCAGCGGTGGTACCGTGGTCTTCGTTGCCAGGTTCATCACCTGAATCTTCTGAGACCTGCTCATCGTCATCGGAAACCTCCATATCGCGCCCTGTTTTGCTGGAGACGTCTGTTCCGGGTGCGTCTATGGCTGTATAGCCCTCTGGTTTTGGGGATGATCTAAATGAAGGTGTAGAACACGTGTGGGACGCCATGCTTCGCGGAAGATCGCTCATTCCTGCCCACTCATCGCGTGTGAGGCCTCGCACATCATTTCCACGCTCAGTCACTTCCTCGGTTAAGGGTTCGCGTGTCGGCGCGTCTCCAAGAGTTGCTGTTCGAGTTGGCGTTTCAGTGTACTGTCGACGAAGCAACCGAAGGTCAAGATGATGCTGCTCTGTCTGCTGTAAAGCCTGACGATAGTGTTCCTGGTGCAAGACCTTTTATGACAGTGACGGTGAAGACACTGTGCGGCCAGCGCTCTCTCGGCGACGTCGTGGTGTTGAGATGTCGTCTTGGCATCCACCGCTTCCTGATGACCCTGTAAGGCACTCAACGACAGGGCACCGGAATCACAACAAGAAGGACGCGGACTAGGACTGCGGCGTTATGTACCTATCGTGCGCTTGCTGGATATTCGTGGCGAGGTCCCGCATCGCTGTTACTTGGTTCAATGAAAGGGCAGTCCACTGGAGTCGAGTTGGGTTTGAATGGAGCAACTTGACAAACCGTCGACACGACCCATGGTGCACAATTCAACGAGTGGAAGGCTTCTGCTACAAATGAAACTTTCATGGACTGGAATTGTGAACGTGATAGTGCGTCTTTAGCAGGGAGTTGCTTAATGAACGTTCTCTGATCCTCGTTGTACTTTCTTGGTGCACATAGTCTTGTTACACAATGTGGGATGCCTTTGAAGACACGTGACCTCCAGCTATTCAGTACTGTGTTACGCGTGAAGATGTGTCCGAGTTCATGAAACTTCTCCAGTGTCATAGTGTTCTTTTGAATTACGACCATCTCCAGAAGATCATCTCGACAAGTCGACTGCCAATACCAAGACTCTGCTTGCCTTCCCTGGAGGACTTTCTCCAGGTGCTTACGTCATCAGTGCAGTATAGGGCATTCCTTTGTTGTGATTTCACGCGGATCTGGTAAACATCTTCCTGCTCAGAACCATTACGAAGACGAAAAGGATCCCCGATGGAAGTTCTCCCGTTGACCCACCAGCAATGGATTGATCACGTGAAATGGATCACTCGGGTGGAGTTGAAACGTGGTTACAAGTTCCTTTATGGCAAGCTCAAGTCGAAGACGCAACGGAAGCGAGAGAAACTCCTGAATCAGCAGGGGTTGAAAAAAGTAGGGGATGTGGTTCGAGAAAACGTGTAGGCCTTTGCCCCCCTTCATTACGTTTGCCCTCCTCGCCGTCCCCGCTCTTTCCTCTCGTATCTTCAAAGTTTGCTATGAGGTTCGGTACTTGCGATAGATTTTCTACCGGTTCCCACGTTTACTGCTCTTCTCCCACCCACTCCACGAGAAATTCAGTACGTCGTTCCCGGCGACGCTTTCTCTTGATACTCTTGATCACTTGACCAACGCTTCCGACAGCAAATAGTACTTCGCTAGGTTTTGACAGACGTGTTGGCTCCTTGTATCGCTTCAACGACCCTGAGTTGATGGCTGGATGGCGCTTAGTTCCTGCTTGGATGTTGAGCTTGTATGTGTGATTGTATACCCTCCGAACTACCGGGTATGGGCCGACCTATTTCGGAAAGAACTAGGACGAGTTGGGTAGGCCAGAGTGCTTCGGTCAAGGCTCCTCGTACTTAAGTGCACTTGGCCACCAACATTAAAGACTAGTTCCTCATGATTCCTGTCGTATATGTCGCGCATCCTTTCTTGGGCTTGAGCGAGAGCTTCTCGACATCGAAAGAGTATCGCGGCCTGGCGTTCGTGGAATTCGGTGCCGCGACAACTGTCGAGCGCGTTCTGAATTTGTTCCGCTGCTAGTTGAAGTGGATCCAAAGGGAAATACCCAAGATCAGCTTCGAAAGGTGCAAGTTTGGTACTGGTGTTTACTGTTGAATTGATGGCAAACTCAGCATTCGCGAGATGTAAATCCCAGTCATATTGCAAAGGTCCAATGTAGCTGCGTAGGACTCTTCGAGCGTGCAATTCATTCGCTCTGTCTGTCCGTCGCCTTGGGCACAGTGTGTTGCAGTCACGCCCAACCTCGTTTCAACCGATTTGCATATGAGTTGCCAACAGGCAGAATCGAATTTCTATCTCGAACTGATACGATGCTTGTTGGTATTCCGTGTAACTTCAAGATGTGGTCGACAAAACGCTGTGCTATACCTTCAGTCGTTACCGCTTTCGTGGTGGTCACGAAGTGACAGCGTTTCGTCAAGCAATCAACGACAACCCAAATGGAATTGACTTTGCGCTTGTCTGCAACAAGTAGGTGGTGAAGGCCATCGAGATTGACAGCCAGCATTCGCTCCGGATGCTCAATGGTTCAAGCAAGCCAGGAGGTTTTGCCAGCCTCGGCTTATTCCGCCGACATGGCTCGCAGTCTACAATGAGCCCCAGGATATCCTCCATAGTTCGCGTCGTGGTATTCTCCAATGATCTGTTGTCTCAATTCACATATTTAAAAAGCGCGATTTGGGGATTGTCGTCTGCTGGAGATTGGTTCCACAAAACGTCGCGTGTTTCGAAATAACATCGGTACAACGTCCGATGTTGTATAAGTTCTTTGGGTTTCAGGGTTGTCGAGTGATGCTTGATCGAGTCAAAGATTGTCCTTGTTGTATGCCTTTTTGGGCCAAGTTCTCACCATTGTAGGACCCGAGATCCGCTGTCTGCTTCAGTCGCTAGAGCTTCTCGCATAGGACAGCCTGGTAGTTTGACGCGTCGAAATGTTGGAGCACATGCTCATGTAAAATCACCCACGTGTGCTCCTCACTTCTCGTCGTCGATGACTAATGTAGTAACCAGCCCGAGACTGCCTTTCCACTGCCGACACGGCGATCCCTGGTAGACGCATGCTTGTGTCTTCGATGATGATGTCGTTCATTCTGCAAGGGTTTTCCGCTTGGAATAGCCATTCACGTACATCCTCTCCCCTTTTGCCTGTGAACCTAGCCTAGTTGCTAGGCACTCGTGTACGTTCTGCCAATACTTGGTTCAGCCGGTCGGTCTCGGTGAGTAGTTGGGCGTTAGTTGGCATGGGCTCCTTGTGATCAAGTTGCTGGGACCAACAAGTGCTACCAGCATTTCAAAGATGAAGGCCGTTTTGAGGGAGAGACTCTCAAAAGGTACGTGTCCCACGGCCGTTCGGGTGGATGATATCCTTCGAAGCCTCCACAGCCACACTACGTCTGCTGTGTATGTATTTCAGTAAAAGCACACATTCTATAAGTCACTAACTGACTCCTATAGGTCCGGCTGTTGACCAATCCTGATACAGATAAACTAGCTCGTTTTTGGCAAGTTTCGTCAAGTATTGTGCCTTATTGCCAAATGAACTCTATTACATGTAGGTATTTCAAACCTGGTGAGAAACAGAGGAAGAGGAGGGAGGGAGAGTACTGGGAGCTGGCGGGGAAATCCAGAAGTGGTGATCTCCCACAAACCAAAGCTCCTACAACCAAACACGTGGCTGGAGCCCCTCACATTATAAATATCCTTTCTAATCAGATCTATCTACTTTATTCCTACCGAAGAACTTGATTCATTCACCCCCTCTCGACTTGAATAGCCTGGTACCTTCGTTTGCCTCGTGCTTGGAGTTGGTTTCCCATCCTCGCTTTCTTATCGAGGTGCTGTCCTTGAGACGCGTTGCTCTCCAGCTTCCGTGTTAGCTTCTACAAGTCTTTGGCCTTCAACATATCTGCATAACCACTCAAAACCAAACTTACCGCTTGCTTCGCACCTGCTTCCTGCTTCTGCTCCTGTGGGGCCTGCTTGCTGCCGAATTCTGTCATCTTGCCGTAGGGTGCCGTCGCACAGAGTCTGTATCGTCGGACTGCAATGTCAACCCCACGCCAAGTATTGTCAGAAACCCCTGGCGTCCTGTCTCCTTCGACTTCTGCTGTTTTGGTTGGCCGTGCGCTTCTTCCTGTTGCTCTCTCTATGCCGATACCCGTAAGTGAGCGCTGTTACACTGTCTGGAGTATCGTGAATCGCCGTGGTGCTCTCGGTGCCTACGAGTATCGGGTGGTCTGGGCAGGGTATACAGGGCGGAATGCGCGTACCTGGGAGCCAAGGCAGCATCTCCTCGACGAACTTGCCGGCTTTAGCGCTGACCTTCAAACTGTCGATGACTGGAAGGACTCAGGTTTGCGAGTTTCCTTCCGTCGATACTGTCGAGAACGCTCTATTCCGTTGTCTAATGAGGCAGCACGGGATGGCCGCTGTGGGTTCTTCGCTGTATTCGCTGCTGCTGACGCGCTTGGTTTGCGCGGCTGGTGTTCGCTTGACTTGGTGGACGAATTTGTGCGGGCTGTGAATCGCGAGGACCATGGTGCGAAAGTGGTGTGGCCCAACACTATATCGCTTAATTAAATAATTGTATCAGCGTGCTCGCTCCTTGCTACGACCTCACATGAGCTTGCGTGTCCTGCGCCAAAACCTGCACAACGATACGGTGGCCGGGCAAAATACAACGGCTCACCTGATTAGTATGGGCCTCCCGTATGGAGTATATCTAGTCTCTGGCTTCCATCCATTTCCTCGTCGTCTGGCCCATTGCTTTCTGCTGGAGGTCGACCAGGCCGGCATGTTCGCAACCGATGACAGGGAGTCTTTGCGCGAGTACGGTATCTCTTGATTGGCGGGTCTCCAGTTCGTGCGAACGGTCGAGATTGCGTAATGGGAGAGGTATTACAGGTGCATACTTTTCCATAATTGCAAAATCCACATTCTGCTTTTGTCTTGCTTCCTGTATGCTCCCGTCACTTGTCGACTTTATTGGCTGAAAATCAGATGGTCCCGGACATATGTGTACAACACAAAGCAATGTGCCACCCACTAAATTAGTGTACGCCACAGCGTTACACTAAAGTTGACTTGGTCAACTTGTGGAGAGTTAGTTGCGAGATTTGAGCCGATGTCGGGTTCGGTCCGAGACACTGTCGTATTCCTGTCTTGTGCGTCGATGCTTCCTTGATCTCTTGGGTCTATTTGCTTCGTATGCTTGGATGGGGCCCGTAACTTGATGGAGATTTTCCGCAGCTCCCACGTCGCCTTAGCCTCACCCACCGAATGAGATATTGCACTGTTCCTTTTTCGCTTGCGCTTGTCGATGATAGCTTCTACGAGTTTACCAACCTTGCCGTCGTGAAGAATGACGTCTTGAGGACGTGAAAGGCGTGAGGTTTTCTCGTATGGCTTGATATTGAATACCGGATGCAGCTTGAGATCGGATAGCAAGTTGGGCTCGTACTAATGCTTGTGCACCGTGCGCACAACGGAATACGGTCCTATCCACTTGGGCCCTAGCTTGCGTGAGTTCGGAAAGCCCGCATGCGCGATGTCCAGGTTCTTGGTGCTTAGATATACTTGATCCCCGATCTTGAACACCTGCTCCTTACGTCCACGGTCGTACACGTCAGCCATGGGAGCCTGAGCGTCTTCTAAAGCTTCTTGACACTGACGTAACACTGCTTCTTGGTGCTCTGTAAACTTCGTTCCTTGCTGTCGCCCTCCGCGTAGCCTGCGTCGACTCGATGCTGCCACTGCTGTCAGCGGGTTGTGTGGTACGTAACCCAGGTCAGCTTCGAAAGGTGACATCTTGATGCTTGAGTTGACTGCTGAGTTGATAGCAAACTCTGCGTTTGCCAAGTGTACATCCCAGTCATCCTGAAGGGGTGACACAAAGCAACGTAGGTATTCCTTGAGAGTCCGGTTCATACGCTCTGTCTGACCATCGCCTTGCGCTCGGTACGCCACAGTCATCTTGAGTTTCGTTCCGACATTTTCAAAAACTTGCTCCAGAATCCGGAGATAAACTTTGTGTCACGATCAGGAACAATATCTTGTGGCATACCATTAAGTCTCCAAATGTTGTTGATGAAGAGGGTGGCGATTTATGGAGCTGAAACCTTCTTTGTCGTCGCAATGACGTGAGAGCGCTTGGTCAACCGATCGATAACAACCCATATTGAATTGTGTCCCCTCTTCGTGTTCGGTAAATCTGCGATGAAGTCCATGGATATAGAACGCCATTGTTCATCTGGAATTTGTAGTGGCTCCTCGAGTCCTGGTGTCTTCGTGAGACGTGGCTTGTTCCTTCGACAATCTTCGGAATCCGTGACGTATTTCTTGATTGTACGAACCATTCGTGGCCAATACCAATCCGCTCGGAGCCTTAAGTATGTGCGGCCGGTACCCGTGTGACCACCGTAGTTAGAGTCGTGACCTTCGGCGATGATGCGGTGTATCAACGCTATGACATTCGGAACCACGATTCGGGGCTTTTCATCTGTCGATCCTTGGTACCATATCCAATTCTTTTCCTTAAAGTAGGGCTTGTACTGCTTCGCTGTTACACCACGAGTTCGAGTGGGTTCTTCATGCTTCTTGATCGCGTACCGAATATCACGGATGATCTTGTCTTTTGTGTAACCCGCAATTACAGCCTTGATGGTGTCGCTTGACGATCTGATCTCAACAATCCGCAACTGATAGCTTGTCTCGTTGTAGCTTGGGACGAGTAAGTCGTGAAACGCTTTCGTCTCAGGTTTCATATCCGGTCTCCGACGCAGTGCGTCGGCGATACCGTTTTTCGTTCCGGGTAGATACGCGAATACAGGTTGGTACTCAGCCAAAATGTCATACCACCGAGCGAGTTGTCGATTTGCCATCTTCTGCAGAAAATTCCTTCGAGCGACTTGCGGTCTGTTTCGATTCTGTTACGGGGCGGTCTAAACAGTAAACCCTGAACGCAGCTAACGTGTTGACTATCGCGAGTAGCTCTTGCTGTTGAGTTGGATACTTCAATTCCGCTGGTTTCGTCTTCCGGCTGGTATAAGCGATTGGTCGCTCAGCTCCGTTGACGACTTGGAAGAGCACACCACCAACCGCGTACTGACTAGCGTCCGTTCGCATATGCATTTGTTGCGTAAAATCAGGCAAGTATAGCACTGGTGTATTCGACAACCGGCGCTTGAGATCCTTGAAGTTCTTGAGTTGTACCGCGCTCAACGTAATCTTCGAGTTGCGCTGGTTCTTTCTCTTCAACAGTGTAAACAGCGGTGCTGTGAGTTCAGCATATTGTTCACAAAATCGCTGCACGTATCCCGTCAGTCCGGGAAAGCTGTGAAGCTGCTCTTGCGTCCGTGGCACCGGCCAGTCTCGAATGGTCTGTACTTTATCAGGATCGATGCGAACCCCATTGCGACTGATTAAATTACCGAGGCATGGAAATTCTTCTGCGCAAAACACACATTTGGATAGTTTCACGTACAGCATGTTTTTCTTCAAATCTCCCATGCATCACGTAGGGCTCGTAGGTGTTCGTTAATGTCCTTCGATTTCGTGAAAACGTAGATGTCGTCGTAGAATGAGCGCGTGTGTGCCAGAACCTTGAACAAGGTTGATGTCAACCTGTGCATCGTCGCTGGTGCGTTGCTAACGCCCATTGGTAACACCAGATACTCCTACAGTCCACTGGGTGCTTGGAACGCTGTATACTTGACGTGGTCCAACTTCATCCGTACTTGGTAATAGGCTGACATCAGATCCTTACACGAGAAGTAGTAAGCACCTGCCATACTATCGAAGACGTCTTCTTTGCGCGTCATTGGTACACTCTGTCGAACTGTGTTGCTGTTCAGGTATCGGTAGTCATGTACGATACGCCATCCGACCGGTTTACGTACACAGAATGTCGGCGCAGCATGTCGGCTAATACTTGGTCGGATCAATCCTTTAGCGATCATTTCACGCACCCACTTGTCGATTTCTGCTTTCTGCTCTGGTGAAAGTCTCCATCGTTGCCGATACATCGCGACGTTTGGATCCTTGACGTCAATACGGTGCTCAATTCTGCGCTCCATTGGTAATCCGTCGGGTAGATCGGGCTTGAACACATTGTCTTTGTATTCGATGAGGACCGCATACGCTGGGTTATTCTTGAACGACTCCCAATCTGGGTTCAGGAATCGCTTCGCTTTCTCCGAGCTAACATTATTCGGCTCATCATTACGGTTGAGGTCTTCTCCGATCCGTTTGATCGTATCGTTTGTCAACAAAATCATAAAATCGTGCTCGGGCGCGTCTTTAGCAGGTAACCGCATAAACTTCTGCAGCTTCTTCCGGGTGATATACTTAGTTTCGACTCCTTCCGAATCAACTACTCCGAGAGTAAACATTGCCTCGGCTTTCACGTTCTTCTTCTCTCTCCGAGAGAGTGTCTCCACGTCCTCATTTGGTCTTTTGACGACTTCGGCTTCGCACTCTGCCTGTGTTTCTGGTATGGCGGCTCCACAGGAATCACTGCTTAACGCGGAAGGGCTTTCACTGTCCACAGCATCGTGAAGCCCAGAGCCATTCACCTGACTACGCTTCCCGCAGGGAGTTGAAGATTTAATCGTCGAGGCTCCATCTGAGACGTCCTTCTTAAAACATCGACGCTTCCAGTCGATATCAGGTTGTACATCCACAAAGAACGGCATCCCGAGAACGCAATCGAATTCCTCTGGTATATCGAATACCACAGCGACGCACTGGTAGTTTGGAGTATTCTGGAGTCGAACTTCAATCTTTATTAACTCCAAGACAGACTCGCCAATCTTGTTGTCACCAAGCTTAACTTTGATGGTTCGCTCTGAATAGACGTGGGACTTCAGGTCATTCCTTCTGACAAAGTCACGCGACAAGTAAACTGTTGTTGCACCACAGTCTAACAGAAAGTTGGTCTTGAACGTCTGTTCACACTGACGCACGTCACCAACGATTGAAAACAGCGGTGCTCGGTTGTACACGAGAGGGTCATCGCAAAACAGATTCAACGTAGCTTCGTTTACTGTTAAATCTTGTTTACTAGCGCTCGCCACATCAGGTCCCTCTTCTGCTGGCGTGGGTTTTGTTTCCCTGTTCATTCTTGAGCTTGTTGCAGTCGCGCTTGAAATGGCCAGGTTTCTTACAGTAGAAGCACACAGGTACGTTCTTAGTCTGCTCGGCAGGTGCGTAGTGTCCGGGTTTGTACGAGCGCTTATGGAACGACTTCTTAGTCTGGGACAGGTTCGGTCTTGGTGGCCCACGGAAATGTTGCTCGCGCTCAGGTCTCTCACGTCCAGGCCTGCGTTCTCCTCCGAAGTGTGACATCTCGTACTTGACTGCTTGGTCCATCGCTTCGCTCAAAGAGGTCGGGTTCTGGAGTTTAACGCAGTAAACTTTCTGTGGCCAGTGCAATGATCGGCTTGTGTAGCGCGCTTGAGCCCATCATAGTAGTAGCTGACTTGATCTACCGCGCTCATGTTCTCGACGCGGAAGATCAACGATGAGTACTTGCCGTTGTACTCCTCGATGTCACCGACTTGACGTAGCTGCCGAAGTTTTTGCCGCAGTACTGCTTGGTAGTTGGAAGCTTCAAAGTGCGAGAGGGCATCAATGGTGAACTGACCCCAGGTCTGCTGCTCCGGTAGCGTCCTCGAGGTCCAGAACAAGAACCATCCGGACGCTAGTTCTTCCATTGCTGTGTCAGCGATTGCGGGCAGCGTTGAGTTGCCCTCTGCGGCATCGCGATCGTGTATACGGCACAGCGTTTCAACTTGGAACAGTCATTGGCGTACGTCTTCATCGCGCTTCCCCTTGAACTTAGGGAGGCCAGCTGGTACACGGGGCTTTGTCTCACCACTTGGCGCTCGCGCAGCTTGATTCGTGGCTTGTAGTGTTGCGATTTGGGCACGTAGCTGGGCGAGTTGCGCTTCTAGTTCGGCCTGGTTCCCTTCCCTCCTGGTGGATCGTCCTGAGTTTGGTTGCGAGTTGTTGGGGCCATGGTCGCTTGAGTCTTGACCAACAAGTGCTACCAGTATTTCAAACCTGGTGAGAAACAGAGGAAGAGGAGGGAGGGAGAGTACTGGGAGCTGGCGGGGAAATCCAGAAGTGGTGATCTCCCACAAACCAAAGCTCCTACAACCAAACACGTGGCTGGAGCCCCTCACATTATAAATATCCTTTCTAATCAGATCTATCTACTTTATTCTTGCCGAAGAACTTGATTCAGTAGGACACTAGCATTGTGCGAGAGGTTGAAGTCGAAAGCATTAGTCCAGGTACTTATCGGAAAAAACTTAGGCCGTGTTCGCGATAGCTGGATAATGATGATTTTGAAGGGATAATAGCAATTTTCACGAAATGAACCTTCGCGAACACGCCAATTTTTAAAACGTAATTTTGCTCCGTAGTGATGATTTCTCCTTCATTTAAAATAACGGGGTCCCGCCCGTTTTCCAGAAATTGAAGGTGCCAAAATGAACTTTCGGTGTTGATGTTCGTGTTCAAAATGACCGTATAGTCAGCTGTTTCCCCTTTCAAATGTGACTAGATCCGTCGATCGGTGCGAGAAGCGTCAATCGGGAATTCTTCGGGTGCGACGCAAGATGGGAAAGCAGAGCACTGCAGCACAGAAAACCGCTACGGCGGAGAAGGAGAAGAAGACCGGCCAGAAGAAGACCACTGATGGGGACGAGAGCAAGCAGGCCCGAGCAGAGTGGCGTGTTTGGCAGAAGTTCGACCTCCTTCAAGTTTACGAGGAAGCACGCAAGACTACAACGGCCGACAAAGGTTTGACCAAGGCTGAGTGGAACAATTTAACGAGCAAGTTAAATACCAAACACAAAAGAACGTTCACAAAAGGTGGTAACATTGGATCTAATGCTTTCTGTATCATTGATACTTGCTGAATCCATGCGAAAATTATCACGGAACAACTTGATGTTTGGTGACGCATGGATAGCTTCAAAGAAGCGCTGGCCATCTCAAGTTGTCAAACCAAGCAATCTGACAGCCATCTCGTGCTCTTCACGGCGTGACGCACACCGAGAAACCACGAGAGGCACACAGACAACGACAACGACAAGAAGCACCAGAAATAATTCGTCCATCTTGAAGTTTCTTTTCTAAGGGAATTCTATCTGTGATATATGAATGGATTGCGGCGCGAACACGAAAAACCAAAAAGACGATTACGTGTGCATTGCTCATGTAACGGGGTTACATGAAGGGGGTACCCCAGAAAGGGTACCGCCTTTAGAAGTAGATATACTTCTAAGAGTATTTGTTTTAATACTCTGATGGAGTGGTGTGGGCCACACTGTGGTGTGAGCCACACTACTGCCACGTAGGTTCGGTGGCTGAGGGCCAACCAATAACATTAAACCTACCTTTTATATGCATAATTACGATAAAGTATAGTTAATTAGTAATTTGTATTACAGGCCAAATGGACCTAATTAACTATAAATAAATCAGTCTAAAATCTACTCTAAACTGGCTATTAAGTCCCCTAAGACCAGGGACTAGTGAACTGCCGTTCACTTAGAGTTTGTATACTCTTAATAGCACGCTTCCTCTAAGCAAGGTGCTCGTGTGACCCCGTCACACTTGGTAGCACTTGTAGTCAATCCACGCCTACGCGGGTAGATTGACTACCTGAATCCTCTGTGGCTCCTACAAGGTAAGCCAGGATGGATAGAGGGGAGTTCCCTCATTTGACCGACTCTCAGTTTGAGTCGGTCCGGAAGATGGTGGGCATCTTTGGAGGAGATGCCCTCCGAAGCTTGGCGGCTGCTACGCCGGCCGAGCAGGTCGAACGCATCGAGGCGTTCGACACGTACGAGAGAGGGCTTATCGCCCACGTACAAGGGGCTGCAGACCCCCGTGGCTGAGATGAAGCCAGCCCAACCTAAGCCGTTGAGGCTTAAGGTTAACCCTTATGAGGGAAAGGAGGGAGAGAACCTCCACTTCTGGGTCAGAGAGGTAGAGCTCGCGATGGACGCGGCTCTAATCTCGACCGAGCGACTTCGGGTCGCTTTCGCCCTGTCCAACCTAGGAGGTCGGGCGAAGACCTGGGCGTACACGCGCGAAGCGACGACGCCGGGTTGTTTCACAACCTGGGCCCAGCTGTGTCAGCAGCTTAGAGCCGCCTTCCTTCCGGCGAACTATGAGTATCGCCAGCGCTCGCGCTTCCTTGCCTGTAAACAAGGGAAGCGTGAGCTGCATGAGTACATCCAGGAGATGCGAGTACTCGCTGCATCTCTGGTAGGGAACCCCCTACCTGAACACATCAAAGTGACCGTGTTCATGGATGGCCTGAAGGTGGGCCCATCCCGCACACAGTTGTTCCGCGTGCATGCGAACACTATGGAGGAAGCGATCCAGATCGCCCTCCAAGAGGAGTACAGCCACCGACAGGCTCGTACTCCTACGTCGGTGTGGCAAGGCCACAATGCGTCGTCAGGCGCAGTGCAAGGAGCTCCAGCAGCTGGAGCTAGCACAGGGCCGGTACCCATGGAACTGGGTACGGCCGTACAGAGCTCCATCCGTTGCTACGGATGTGGGAAGCTCGGGCACATGCAACGTGCCTGCCCTGCGGGAGGGCAAAGGAAGTTCCCTTCCAAACCTAGGGGCTCGAGGGGCCCGTGGCAGAAGCCGCGACCCAAGAGCCAGGGGAACTGGGGTCACCAGTAGGGGCGGGGCGCCCTACTGGGGAAGATCTAAGTCGCCATGGTAGGAGTGCGGACGGCGCACGCCATGGAGGCTTAGCCCCTGAGAGCCTGGGTGCTCTCGAGACGAGAAAGAGCAGCGGCGGACTGCTCGTGGTACACGCGAGTGTACGGGGATATGGAGATCCCTTTAGAGTCCTGATTGACTCTGGGGCGTCGACGAACTTTGCTCGACGCCAGACGGTCGCGCGGAATGGCGACAAGTATGCCGATGCTTTGCGAGAAAGCAAAGGCAGGGGCCAGGCCTCGGTGAGACTGGCCGATGGTACGGTGGTTAACGTACCTGGGGTCCGTATGGACCTGGCTGTAAAGTTTGAGGGCTTTGACAGCACGGAGTCGTTCCTTGTCCTAGACATGGACAAGTACGACTTGATCCTGGGCATGCCGTGGCTCGTAAAGCACGAGCCCTGGATCGGCAAAGCCATTGGGGCTAGCCGGCCCGCAGTCTCCGACAGAGCTTTGGTGAGTAATGTTCCCACCTCTGTTCGGGACTGGGGCGCCAGAGATGGTCGCCAAGGCGCTTACGCGCCCGAAGAAGTATTGGGAGTCACGGACTCCAATGAAGATGTTGCGATGAGTCTCGCAACCGGTCGTGAGACCAAGGCTCATTGCCAAGCGTGTGGGATTGCCACGACGGCAAGTCCCAACGCTAAGAGTCGTCGCGCCGTATGGGCTTCGACTGTGGCAGTGCCGGACGGCACTGACCAGGCGGGTAACATAGGTCCGCAAGCAGCAGAGGCTGCTAAGGAGAGCGCTAAAGGCGTCTCCTGTGTGGGTAACATAGGTCCACAAGTGGGTAACATAGATCCACAGGCGGGTAACGTAGTTCCGCAAGCGGGTAACATAGGTCCGCAAGCAGCTGAGGCTGCTGGGGAGGGCGCTGAGGGCGCCTCCGGTGTGGGTAACATAGTTCCACACGAGGTCGAAGAGACCGAGAAGATCGAGAGCGCAGTATGCGTCTCTAGCGTGGGTAACAAGGTTTCACGCGGGGTCAAGAAGACCAGTACGAGTGTGGAGGTGTCGTTGAGCACCTCCCGTGTGGATAACCAAGTACCACACTCGGAGTCTGAGACTCCACCGGCACGGCCGGTCGAAGAGCAATGCCATGTCTTCGACGGCGTGTCCGGTCGTCAAGTTAGGGCAGGTGCCGTCCATCTGGAGGCACTGCCAGAGGTGTCAGCACTGCTGAACCTCGAGGAATTGTCCATGAAGGACTTCCTGGCCGAGTTGAAGGCCGGAGAGATTGCGGAGATGGTGCTCCTGAAGCCGGAGACTTCTCCTGAAGATTTGAACTCTTCCTCCGTAATGGACGAGGACGTCCTGGAAGGGTTCACGAAGCAGCGTGCAACGCGCTTGGGTTCTGAGATTCTCAAGAACCCGGAGGATCCAGTGTATCCTCTTGTGAAGGAATACTCGGATGTGGTGTCGAAGCACCCACCATCCCAACTCCCGCCGGATCGGGGAGTTCGGCACGAGATTGACCTCGTGCCTGGCACAAAGTATTGTGTCACGAGGCAGTGGCCTCTACCTCGCGAGCAGTGCGAGGTCATAGATGCCTTCTTCGCTGAAAAGGCGAAGTCGGGCATGGTGCGGGAGTCGAAGTCCCCGCACTCGACGCCAACCTTCTGCGTTCGGAAACCGAACGGGAAGTGGCGTCTGGTTCACGCTTACAACAAGCTGAACAATGCGACGGTACCGGCACAGACGCCGATCCCTCGCAAGGATGTGTTGCTGAACAACATGTCGGGCTGTACGCTGTACAGTGCCCTGGATCTGGTAGACGGATACTACCAGATCCTGATGCGAGAGAGTGACATTCCTCTCACCGCAGTGAGCACCCCGAGTGGGATGCTCTGGGAGTGGCTAGTGATGCCACAGGGGCTATCGAATGCCCCAGCGACGTTCAATCGCTTGGTCACACAATTGTTTAGACCATTGCGTACGTTCGCTCAGACGTACTTCGACGATATATTCGTCCATAGCCGTGCCGAAGGCGGTCAGACGGCTATGGAGGTGCATTTGAAGCACCTCCGTCGAGTGTTTGAGGTCATGAGAGCTAACAAGCTCTATGCCAACATCGACAAGTGCGTCTTTGCAGCTGAGGAAATAAAAGTCCTCGGCTGCTTTGTCAGCAGGGTCGGCGTACGCGTCGATCCAGGGAAGGTCAAGGCCATAGCGGCTTGGCCGACCCCGAGGTCGCAGAAGGACCTCCGGAAGTGGTTGGGCTTAGCCAACTATCTTCACAAGTACAGCGCAGGGTACGCTGAACTAGCTCGACCCTTGTCGGATCTCTTAAAGAAAGAGGCCGACTGGGTCTGGGAGCAACAGCACCAGGATGCTTTTGACAGCATCAAGGCGAGCTTACAGCAAGCGCCAGTCCTGGCCTTGCCGGACGAAAACAAGTCATTTAGCGTCGTCTGTGACGCTTCTGACTATGCAATAGGCTGTGCGCTGTTGCAGAAGGACGATGAAGGACACGAACGTGTCATCTCCTTCCAGTCCAGGCAGCTGAAGGCTGCCGAACGGAACTATCCCGTTCATGACAAGGAGCTACTTGCAATGAAGTACGCTCTTGTCAAGTTTAGAGTTCACCTCTTGGGCACGAGGCCCTTTGTGATCTATACGGATCACGCGTCCTTGCGGACTGCCACCAACTCGCCGCATCTGTCGCAGCGGATGGCGAGGTGGCTGTCATTCTTCGCGGAATTCAACTTCCGCGTTGAATACAAGCCGGGCAAGCTCAACGTGCTTGCCGGTGCTTTGTCGCGTCGACCTGACTATGAGCTAGCTCATGTCAGTCGGGTCACGATAGATCTGTATGATCGGATACGCTTGGCGTATCAGGAGGACGAGAACTATACACCACTGGTGCAGTTCTTGTCCGATGGCAAGGACGCCAAAGTCGACAGGCTTTCGCCTCGACAGCGGGCGCAGCTCCATCGTTATGAGCTGGCCGATGGGTTACTCCATTACAGAGTAGACCCTAGAGATCCTCCTCGGGTTGTCGTTCCAAACGACGAGGATCTGAAGTATGACATACTTCTAGAGGCGCATTATGCGCCGACGAGTGGCCATCTTGGCCGAGAGAAGACCTACCAAATGGTCTCTCAGACATTTTGGTGGCCCCGCATGTATAAGTGGGTGGCACACTATGTCAAGACATGTGAAACATGTCAGAGGGTGAAGCCTTCGGGCCACGCCTCGGCTCCACTGCAGAGCCTACCTGTACCAGCAGATTGCTGGAAGTCGATGAGTCTCGACTTCGTCTTCGGCCTGCCGGCCGATGACAAGGGCAACACCGGCATATTGGTGTTTGTCTGCCGTTTGAGCAAGATGGTGCATCTTGCTCCGGTACGTGACAAGGTCACCGGGAAACAAGCTGCACAGCTGTTCCTAGATAGCGTGTTTCGCTATCATGGTCTACCAGAGACCATAGTCTCGGACAGAGACCCGCGTTTCACGGGTGCGTTCTGGGACACCCTGTTCCAGTTGTTGGGAACTAAGTTGACGATGTCAACTGCGGACCATCCGCAGACGGATGGTCAGACGGAGCGCGTCAACCGCGTGCTCGAAGATACTCTTCGTAGTATCTGTGCGGAAGCACCTTGATCCTGGTCGGATCAGCTTCCTATGGTTGAGTTTGCACTCAACAATGCGGTACACGCATCAACGGGGTTTACCCCGTTCTACTTGAATGGGTTACGACACCCCCAGGTGCCGCTAACCTTGCGGGAAGGCACTGTGGCCTCCATCGTAAGTGGGGGAGAGGCTCGGAAAGCCTTTTCCTCCCAGGTCTCTGAAATAGAGCCCGAGTCTTTAAAAAGACAGTTGTCGTCATTTATAGACAACAGGCTGATGTTAATCAGCCGGGTTAGAGATGCAATGGCATCAGCCCAAGATAAACAGAAGGAGTACTCAGATAAACATAGAGGAAACTTAGATGTTTTTAAACAAGGTGAATTAGTACTGTTAGATACTAAGAATTTACCTATAAACTTGGTTAGCTCCGTAGGGAGCAACAAGTTGAAGCACCGCTTCATTGGACCCTTTGCGGTCCTGGCCAGACATGGCGCGGCGTATACCATTGACCTCCCCAAGTCAATGGCGACGCACCCGACGTTCTATGTGGGGCGTCTTAAGCGGTATCACGATCCGCTGGGTCTTCCTTCTCGGATGGAGGAAGACCAAGGTGAGAACTCACCTCCTCGAAACGAGGCTGAGCTCTCTGGACAACCGGAGTTGCCGGTGTCGAAGCCTGCGAATGATATACAGGCTGGTACCCACGCGAGTCATACGAAGGGTATGACGGTACCGAATGGGAAGAGCTCGGGTAAGAGCTATACCCATAAGCCGAGTGGTACGAGTACCCCTGCGGCTCATAAGAGGGCATACGACCATGCACCTCATGGCTTAGAACGTCTAAGCCTCGACGGAGCTCCTTCACGGCAGCAGCCGGAGCTCGGCGGTCAACACGCCCATGGAGCTCATGAGTCTCACGACCAAGAGCGTCCAAGTCTTGGCGAAGGACCTCAAGGGTCCCCGGCTTGCCAGCCTGAGCGGCAGCCTGACCACCAGGCCCAAGCCCAAGGGCTATCTCGATCGCATAGACGCGATCTCGAAGTTGACGGACCTCGTCACTTAATAGGGACCCCACAGAGTCCCGACCCGAAGATGAGGGTCCAGAAGGATAAGGCAGAGAAGGAGCCGCGTACTCAAACGCGTGCGAGAGCTCCTCCTGCCCTCCTTGACCGGAACGGCGAGCTCCACTATCATGTGGAGCGGGTCGTCCAGGAGCGGCGGCGCTCTGGGAAGCGCCAGCTGCTTGTGAAGTGGCGGGGTTACCCCTCGTCACAGAACTCGTGGGAGCCGGAAGACCGGCTCCGGGTTGACTGCCCGAAGGCTGTTGAGATTTGGGATCAACAGCCGGGGCGTAAGTAGTCCGCGGCTTTTTAGCCGCCTTACGGTGTACGGTCCCTGGGTTGACGGAACCGTACCCGCGCTCATCTTGAGCGCTGGACTTAGACTGCTGTCTAAGTCCCTCCATGACGGAGTGGAGTTGCCGCTTAGCGACTAAGTGGGCAAACTCAATTCGAAGATCTCGCTGGTCCAAGACATAGGACAGCAGGCGATCTTCCCGGAGTTCTTTCAACTCCTGAACTGTGAAGTTCTTTAGAGAAACCCATCTCCAGAACAGGTCTTCTGCCTGGGTCTGGGTTGTGGTGTTCTCGGGCTGTACCCAAGGATAGCCCCACACGGGGAAGAGCCCACCACGGTCTTCGGATTTCTTTCGAAGACTAGTGAATTCCTTGAGAGGAATTCGGTGTGGTGCAAGTAGCACACACCTAGCGGCCTCAATGTCGTTGACAAAGAGAGGTTCGACTTGAACCAAGGCACGCTCATAGGCGCCACGTGAAGTGCGCCCATGGTTAAGTCCACGAGGGGCCTTGAGGTGCTCCAAGAACATTGGAGACCCAGACCCCGCATCCGGTGGGTAGTATCCGCGAGGATACACCGGTGTGGAAGGCACAGGAGTGCCTTGCAGCTGAGCAGCTTGATAGCGCTCCTGCTGCTCATCGAGATCGTTCGAGATCTCTCGGGGCTCGGAGACAGCCCCCTCCTCTTCCTCCTCGTCTGAGGAGTCGAACAGGGATTTAAATCCCTTAGCGATTGAAGGCTCTGACGTAGGAGAGCCAGGGGCTGCGCGCTTCTTAGCAGCAGCAGCGCCCTCACCAGCCCGCTTTGGAGAAGCTGCTTTCGCAGCTTGGGCTCGAGCCTTACCTTCGGTCAAGGTAAGGCTCTTGGCAGGCGAGCTCGTCGAAGCTGCCTTTGCCTCTGATGATTCGCTATCATCAACAGGAGCGTCCTGCGGAGGAGCGTCCTGTACAGGAGCATCCTGTGAAGGAGCATCCTGAGAAGAAGATGGATCCTTAGCGGATCCAGGAGAGTCCCCGTCGGACTCTGATCCCGTGATGATCGGAATATGAAATTCCGGGGACTCAGATCCGGGACTGTGGTCCCGATAGGCGAACCGAGGGTTCGGCCTATCGTCGGGTGACAGGGAGCGCGAGCGACTGCGTCGCGAACTCCCTTCTTGGCTGGCAGCAGCAGCCGTACGTTTGCTGCCTGCCTCGGAAGCCGCCTTGCGGACTTCCTTGCGCGGAGCGGCCTTGTCTTTCGACTTGGCCTTAGCAGTCTTCGACCTCGCGGTCTTAGACTTAGGAGGCGCCGAAGCGCCGCGGGTGTTTGCCTTCTTAGGCATCTTGGGAGGCTGACGTGGAAGCCTCCAGGTGTCTTGGACGCGCGAAAAGGCTGAATGAAAGCCTTAAGCCACAACGGTGGCTCGTCGATGGGTATCGACGAAGGACAGGAAAGAGAGCGGAGCTCTCTTCCTAGCTCCTCATTGGTTGGGGTGTTTCCAACCTAAGTGGGGGAGGATGTAACGGGGTTACATGAAGGGGGTACCCCAGAAAGGGTACCGCCTTTAGAAGTAGATATACTTCTAAGAGTATTTGTTTTAATACTCTGATGGAGTGGTGTGGGCCACACTGTGGTGTGAGCCACACTACTGCCACGTAGGTTCGGTGGCTGAGGGCCAACCAATAACATTAAACCTACCTTTTATATGCATAATTACGATAAAGTATAGTTAATTAGTAATTTGTATTACAGGCCAAATGGACCTAATTAACTATAAATAAATCAGTCTAAAATCTACTCTAAACTGGCTATTAAGTCCCCTAAGACCAGGGACTAGTGAACTGCCGTTCACTTAGAGTTTGTATACTCTTAATAGCACGCTTCCTCTAAGCAAGGTGCTCGTGTGACCCCGTCACAGCTCAAATGTACTTCTACTTGTCATGACTCTGAAATGCAGATTTCATCATAATTTCGTTTTCTACGAACACGGCCTTATTGTTGTAGCATTGTGTTAATTCAGGTCAACGTTAAAGGGGGTCGAGCATTTCAACTGGGCTGGGTGCACGAACTAAATCCCACACCTCACCTCGGCGAATGTGGCGAATAGCGATATTTGTTTGACAGGTGGCAGCACAACGAAGCGGGTAACGAGCTCTTCTGCGATTGCAAACTCTCCTCTTCGGACGTGCATATTTGCCACCGACTCGATGAGATCTAGATCACCGCATTACGTTGAGAGATGTCAATAAGAAAGCATGATATTTTTAATGAACTTACATGGATCCGTCGGTGACGCAGCAAGCAACTCTTTCAGCAACTCAAAACGAAGGTCTGTCAAGCTAATACGAGTATTGTCAGCAATGCAAGGTCTGTCAATGCTGCTGAATAGGCAATTTGACGTACTGGCCGAGACTGTTGGTGCTTCGAACAGCAAACGTGATCTTGTCCGGGCTGTCGAGCGTCGGGTCCTCGATGTATTCCTGCTCACGTAGAATTCTACCGTTATAGTTAGTCGCCATTGGTGTGTAATCTGAAATCAAGCACAATGTCTGCAAACCTGTCCACGTATGCAAGGTCCTTCAGTCTGTCGTCTGGAAGAGCGAGTGCTATGAACCTCGAAAGCAAGTCTATAAACACGGCAGATTAAAACGACGTTAACGCAATTGATTCGACCTGTAGGTCATACCGGCAGCTTCTTGGCGTTGCTTTCGTTGCAGCGCCCGTGTAAACAGATAATGCAGAGCTGCCCTCCGCTTCAATGAGCACAGAAAACAACAGTGAGCATCTGTATAAACGACCCACAATGCAATTGCAGCATGCCCTTAGTCGCTGTTTCTCCAGAACATCCTCCATCATTTCCGGTGGTATGCGTTCGAGTTCCTTTTCCTTCATCATCTGGCACGCGGCGTTGTAGTTCTCCAGACATCGTACCGTGTCATGGAGTCGATCCCAAAGCCGAGCGAGCTGCAAGAAGAGAGCATTAGCCAGTCTCCCAGCACGATCCTAGATGACAACAACATAGCACCTTTAGGTTCGCCACGTAAGGATCAAACATCGTTTGTCGCTCCAGCTTCACTGCCCGAATCTGGTCCATGAGCAGCTTGAATTCCGTCGCAGAAACTCGTTTGGGCTTTCCAGACGGCATCGCTGGCAGCGACTCGATACCTGCCGGTGTCGCTGCACGACTGACATTTTCAGTCGAAGAGCTTCCAGGTCGCACAGGTGGCGGTGGAGCTTCCAGCTGCGCCAAGTGCTGACGGAGCAGCGCCACACCTCTATCACGCACTGCTTTCACTCGCTGTAGTCTGTCGTGGCGCTCCTTCCTGCGCAGAAGTGACTTATGAGTGTTTAATTCTCCTACTAGCGAGACTTTTGACACGCACTTGTCCTGAATAGCAGGCAACCGCTTCTTCTCGCTCTGATACCGATCCTGCAGGACTCGGATCTGCTCCAGCACTGCAGTGCGCTGATTGTAGAGCGCAGCGTTCTCTAAAGATTGCAGCGTGCACACATGCAGCAGTCAGCACCACCGACTTGATTTGCGTCCGTCATTGCATCGACCTGCGTGAAGAGCAAGTTTGGCCTCATTTCGAGTGTCCAGCTGCATGAGTCGCACCAAACTGCGCGTGCGATCTCGCTGAGCTTCTCGACGCGCAGCCTCCTGCTGGCGCTCGACCTCGACCTCGTCGTGCCGGCGCTGCAGCGTGGCAGCAATCACGGACCGGTATGTTGAAGCTGCCACGTACGACTCGTCGCCCATCCCCTTCAACCTGATAAGCAGCAGCGAAACGACGCGGATTGACAAAGATCTCGACGGAAATAACCGGAGGATAATGAGGGTAACAGCAGAAAATGAAAACTTTCGTGTGACCTGCATTGCTGCCAGTTGCTGTGAGCTGCAGACACTTGTATGCTGGTGGTGCGGTACATGTAGCGTTATCAGTCACTGGCTTCCTGCAAGTCGTCGTACTTAATTGAAGTTCAATGTCGTTTCTAGGCCGACAAAGATCGCATACAAACGCCAAGTCATTTATCGCGTACGTCACGTGCGTGTCTGCGTAGCCAATCAGCTCGCAGCAGGATCTTTTCCTTACTTGCAGGCGTCACTAAAGCCAAGTATTCTCCGTCTACTTCCCATGTACACCACACTCATCGCATACAATCATCTCTATAACACTCTACCCTTTCTAATCCGTTTCAAATGAGTCCAAGTTTAGATTCTAAATACCTGTATAGTACAATATCCTTTATACACTAAACCATGTATCCCAGCAAGTTCTGCAGTCCCATCTTGAAATCACCGGATCCCATGCACATAACGTCCGTAAAGCCAGGTACCCCGCCAGCTTCGAAAAAAAGACCAGGCGCCGCTTTCCTACGTCAGCAGCGCCGCTATTTGGCATTTGCCTCCAAACCACCCAAAGCGCAGCGCAGAGCCAGGCATCATCACAAGTGAACGTCAGCGCCAGTCCGATGTCGATAGACTACGGGATGCCCATCGTGCTGCCTCCCATCGGGCCGCTCTTCACCAGCAGCGGCACGACGCTGCCCTACGACGACGAGCAGCGCGAGCAGTACGAGGAAGACATGGCGCGGTACTTTGGCGTGCCGCTGCCGAGCTGCATCCGTCGCAAGCCGGCGCTGGACGAGGAACCGGCTAGTCTGCGCACACCCACCAGTGTCCAACCCAGTGGCGGCTTCCCTCCCAATTCGTCCCCTGTCAAAGATGATGAGAAGAAGACGACACTGCCGTTGTTACAGCTGGACTCGCCCACGGACGTCTCGGAACACTCGGAAGAGGAGAAACTACGCGTCAGTCGCGAACGCAATCGCCTCCATGCACAACGAACGAGGATTCGTAAGCGTGAGCTGCTGGAGAGTCTCAAGGAGCGGATTGAAGCGCTGCAGGACGAGTACGAGCTCCTGAAACAGGCCTACGACTTCCATGCGACGGCAGTGTGTCTCTTGAGACTGGGCAACGTCGTGGACGTCCCGTGTGTGCAGAAGCTCGAACAGGTGGGCGTCAATGCGACCGAGGACAGGAACGAAGACGGACAGCTCTGTGAGAAGCACGAGAGCGACGAAGAGACGCAGGAACACGACAAAGACTGCAAGGAAGACGCATGCACGTGTCTCGGCACGCAACTCAATACCAACGGCAAGAGGCCGTATGCGACCAACAACATGCTCGTGTGCTCTAAAGAAGAGCGGGAGCGTGTGCGACGTGAACGCAACCGCTTGCACGCGCGAAGAGCGCGGCTTCGCAAGAAACTCGTGCTGGAAAAGAGCCAACAGGTACGAGATTTGCCCTTTTGAGTCGTGTAGACAGAGTTCTAATGTGTTTTGTGCTTTATCAGGCTGTGCACGATCTGCGTGAACGCAACGACCGTCTACGCAGTCGACTGAGCGTCTTGGTGTCCTCCATCTACGGATCCGAGGCGTGTCTTGACGATCCCGACGCCACGTCATGATCTTTACCAGGCGTCGAACGCCCTCAAGCGATGTGGACGGTTGGAATTTCGACACGCATCGACGCTGCTTGCAGTCGTCGGTGCGTCGCTATCTATCTCTTATGTATCTATCTATGGGCCGGCATTTTGACCGGCTGGGGCTGCTTCGATGTAAATACAGCAGCATAGCATTACATTTTCATTATCTCTTGCTTTCGAGTCTTTTGCGTTGCTAATGGTGATGAAGGTGGTGGTGATATGAAGCTGTGAAGCGTCGCACACTTGGATATCGTGCACTGATGAGTCGACGTGCTTCAGAAGTAGTATCGCCAGCACGGTCTAGTGCGTTAAATAGTATCAGTGATGACGATGTAGTGGACATCAACCTCGAGGAAGAGCTGCTCACGGAAATCCGAAGTACGAGCGGTTGAGAATATTGACCGCATCTTGATGTTTCTCTAACTTGCTTTGACTGTTCGCAGCACTGGTAAAGAAGGAGAAATACCTGGCGCAATTACAAGATCAACTGAACGAATTTGAAGGCGACAACAGTTTGAATGGCATCAATCGAGTTTGCACACAGGAAGTGCAGCTTCGTGCCAAGACAGGTAATTCGGAAAGGCCCAAAGTTAAGTTGTTGTCGCTGGGAGCAGTCTCAAATAATTTGGTGATTGCTCGGGAACACTATCGAGCTTGTTTTGTCGAGGTGAATCCCATTCAGCTTCGAGACATTAGAAGTTTGGTTCTCGTGAGTCAAGATTTACATACCCATCATCTACGTACATTGAGCAAGAACCTCTTCCTGTTCAATGCACTGCGGTCAATTAATTTGTCCGACAACCAACTTGATGATTCCGGTAGCAAGGAAATCCGTACGGTGATGAATTGATTCGTAATTCGGTGGTAGAGTCTAAGCTTTGTTTTGATCATGTAGGAGATGTGATGTGCTACCCAGGACTCCAAGCACTTGATCTGTCGCGAAATGTGCTTGGAAAATTAACCGCACGTACAATTTGTGAGCACCTCCGACATCAGGCGAAGCTTCTTTCACTCGATCTTCATGGAAATTTGTTCTTTGCAGACGGAGGTGAGACTGCTGGTGAAATTGCTCGGTTGTTTGCGAAAGGTGGGTCCTCAAAATCATTCCTTGGTTTCTCGTTTTCTAATCGACTTGGCCAAAGCTGTTGCAGTGAATGAGTTCCTTCAGCATTTCTGCCTGAGTGTCCAAGATCAATACGACAAGTGCACGATACTTGATGAACAAGGCTCAAATGCCAATCGTGAACGGAGTCAAATGAAAAACAAGCATGTGAAAAGCAAATATTCAGAATTTACGACTGCAGCCGTGGAATTCAGTCAACTACTTGCTGAAGAGCTCCGACAAGGAGGTAAACACAACAAACTCCAGTCGCTTGGGTTGTGTTATGCCGAATTCTCACGCAAAGTAGTTCTCAATACTGTGAAGATGGCTAATCGGTTGACGCTACTTGATCTATCGTTCGCGTTTATTGGAATCCCTGGAGCCCAAGTGGTAGCTGCGGCTTTAAGGATAGACGGCTATGCTTCGCTCATCCAACTCAATATGCGCTGTAACCGTACTAAATCCATGGGGGCTCAAGCGATCTTAGCGGCACTCAACATGAACGAGCGATTAACATCTCTGGATCTAAGTCACAACGGAATCCGCAGCGAAGTTGTTGACACTATGGTCGAGATGTTAAACCAAAACAAGGTTCTAACTCGACTCGATCTCTCGCTGAACGATTTAATTGGGAGCAAAACAGAAGAAGAGCTGGGTTGTCTGCGAGATGCTATTGTTCACCATCGAGCATTGCTGAGCTTGGGACAGCTGAATAGGTAAATCATCCACGAAAGTGATCAGTCTTGTACATCTGACCTTGCGAATTGTGTTTACAGTGTGTGTGCCAGCGAAACCCAAGAGCGTATGCTTCAAGGTGCTTTGGACAAAAATCGCATAGCTGATGACTATGACATCCTTGGCTCGATCATTGCTGTCGATGTATCAAGACCCACAGACGAAGCTACACCTCCAAGAAAGCGGCAAATTCATAGTACGATTGTGGAGCTGAACAGCGCAGCAGCTTTCACAGCAGTGTGGCAGCGGGATATCACGAAAGAGGGACGGCACAGCTTGAAGTGGAGAATGGCGTTGAAGGCGACGCATAAAGCTTCAGTGAGTGGTTCACTAATGTGTAGTCAATCATTTCTGTGGAATTTGGTTGTGCGTCGCAAATGCGAGGCACGCGAATCTTTGGAGGACGAAGCAGCATCGGCACATTTCCACAATGAAGAAGGTATGAACGCATGACAACATGTACGGGATTGTTTCCAGCATTGACATGAATATACCGTGCAGGTCCATCTCCATACACGCTGCACTCAGCAGTTGTGTACTGCGAGAAGGGTGACTCGTTATCTCTCCACCTCGGTATCGACCACGGGGAGGATGCTTACGATATCGACCAGCCGTACAAAATCTTCGTGAAGGACATCGTATTCATCTCGCATCATGTAAGTCCTGTGTCGAGGGTCCAAAAGCTGTTGTCGACTGACACTCTTCATTATGTCAAAAAGCCACAAGATCGTCAGCATCTCTTATTTAGCATTCCGCGAAGTTTGACAAGAACTCCACTGCAATGGCAAATGAAGTCACAACGGCGGATGGTATCAGCAGCGGACGACGAGATAGGCCCGTCGTCGTTCTTGTGGGAGGGTGTAGTTCAAAGGGTCTACATTCACACCACTGGTCTTTTCCGTCTTCTAGCTCGTTTGCAGCTTCCTGAAAGTCTTGTTTCCACCGCGGATGAAAAGACATCGACATTGAAGTCACGCTTTTGGTGGCAGCTCCAGCGCTCCAGCTGCTGGGATCCTAATACCAACCAAGTTGTCATTGAAGGTACCTGTTTCGATCTGCATAGCGTACTGCGCAATGGTCGCGATTTGGTTTTCTATCTTCCAGCGATGGAATGGATGGCAGGTGAATACCTGCAGCTTTCTGTGACGACACCAAACGACGACGTGGAGCTCCGAGTGGTCCAATTTCAGCTGTTACATGAGGTATACTTGCTTGACATCGCTTTGGTAAATCCGTTCGTCCTCGCTCATAAGATGCTGGTATTTTTCAGGTTGCTAATTGGGAACGCCCGTCAGCACTATTCTGCCTCAATTTTGCAGCATGAGGACGAATATCCACGACATACGTTTCGAGCCGCTGATAACGGCTAGCGACGCTCCAACGAACGGATCCTTGCGTTTCCCGACCCGAATTTGCCATCCATCGCCATCTAACCATAGATCACCCTCCAGCTCAGCTCACACTCCTGTCTTCTCCAAGAAACCCGAAGCACAATAGCGTCGCTATCCGCGGTTGACGGGGAAATCACCCCGTTAATTTACCTGCCACAGTCCGTCAACCACGAAGAAGAGGTCAGCATCGCTCTGAGTAGTCGCAGCTCGGTCCGTGCTCAATCTCCGACGGTATCACCACGACTGCCGCTTGAAGTAGCAGACGAGGACAAGTCGTCATCAGCAAAAGACAATATCCCAGCACCAGACGAAAATATGCCACCACCGGACCAGCCGATCCGACAAAACAGTGCTCCGAACGTGTCGTGGGAATTGACTGCCAATATGGAGCCGATTATCCCGACTGAACCACCTCCACCAAAGCTGGGTACTGCAGAAACAACTCAACCAAGCAAGCGACGCGTCACGAGCCCAGCAGTGGACGAGATTAGTCACCACGCACTGGATCGTCTTGGAGTCAACACCGACATTTTGAAAAAAGAAAAAGGTATGAAGAAGCTCGGGATCTGTGATGTCGACATCATCCGAAGCGAGGAACTGCGGCGGTACACTGGAGTTTCACAGCTCGAACCATCATCCAAAGTTGAGTTCATGTTCGGCTTCAATGACGAGCAATTGCATCGCGAGCGAGCTATCAAGAGACTGGGTACCACCGAGCAGGAGATCATGGATGACTACAGTCGCCGAGTTTCTCGCTTGGGCATCACGAACTCGTTCCCTGTAAAACTATGATGATACAGGGGTCTTTGCCAATTGCATCCTGTTTGAACATACCAAAACCAATTCATTTATCGATCAAATACTCATTCGTACCTCGTTCACAGCACTCTCACATGTACTGATAACTGTTCTTGTCCTTTTCCAACTGGTCCAATTTGTTGCCTAGAGAAATTCCGTCGCTAACAGGTCCGCTGCCAACGTTACTGACAGTACCAACCGAGTTTACACCACTGGAGAGGTTTGCCATGGAGTTGCTTCCAGATAGTGAGAAGGGTGGTGGGTATCCGCCATTAGTGCCACTTGGTCTTAGTTGTGCAGATGAGAATGAGCGGTACGTCGAGCCTGTCCCCATAGTAGAAGAGACCGAGAAGCTGTGCTGAGAGCTCTGCGACCCCATAGGCACTTGTTGCTGCTGCTTGTCCATGAATGATTTCTTCGCACTACGCATAGGCGCCTTTGACTCCTGAGATGTTTGCTGCTGATACTGCTGTTGTTGTTGCTTCTTCTTTCCCTTGGACATGGCACGTTGGGTGGCCAGTGCTACAGCACTTGCTCGCTGTTGCTCGATAACTGCAGCTTGGTTGTCATCACCCACGATTGGCAAGTCTAAATGCTGGCACTGACAGTTGCAATCAGTAACAGGACACACTGAGTGCGTCTTAAACCAATCTGCCAAATGGTGTGCGTGACCACCATGTTTGCAGGACTGACACCAGGTAAACCACTCCACAAACGGAATACTGGACAACTGAGCAAGGTTCTCGTACTCGTTTTTACCAGTTTTGGGCTCCTTCAGCACTCCTCCAGCGTCGGCCGCTACGCTGCTTACCAACGTATTCACAGCATCGGAGGTTTGTCTCGAACGACGGTGGGCCAGTTCAAAGTATGGATTGAGCGATCCGAAGGGAAGCAAACACAACGCACACTGCGGTAGTGGCTTTCGACATGTCGGACAGCATGTAAGTTTTGGCTTGGCACGATTCAGCCATGAAGAGTGAGAACCACCAAGTCGAAGCAAACTAGCCAAAGACAGGGATGCATTGCAGAAGTTGCATCGCACAAACAACTGCGGTGGCACGGATAGAGTTGATGGAGCCGAAAGTTCTGCTTGGAAATCTTCCGCGTTGAAGTCTCGCGAAAAGCTGGCGAAGCCGTTAAGAAGATCTTCGAGTTGTGAGCGACCCACATCGAAACGTGCTCGCTCATGAAAGAGCTGCCACTGATTGAGCAAGTCTTTATAAATCTGAATCCACTTCTCCAGACAAGTTGATTTCGCCACATACGAAGATGGGAGTCGTGCTGCCAATAATGCTAGCGTCTGAATGTCACCCGTCATATCCAAGTACGTCTGGAGGAGACGGATGCCGTCAGCGTTGATTCCTGTCACAATTAATCCCTCCAAGCGTCCGAATTGCTCGCTCTCCTCTTCGTGCTGAGCAACAAACGCGAGCAGCTCATCAGCTTGAAGATACCGACAAGCAAAAGCAAGTCGATCACTTAATGGTAGTGTAATATCGTTGAGAATTGCCGAGTATGCACCTGCACTGGCAGGCCTAGCTTCACCAAAAACTGCAAGACCGTCCACACTTCCCCACTGCCTTCGGCTATTCCCGCGTCGCTGAGGTTGTTGGCTAGTCCGCATAGCGTTTGTTGAGCTAGATGGGGATGACGAGCTCGCGACGCACAAGAAGGATAGCATCGCGTGATAATACCGAGGGTTAGCTTGTGACATGATCTCACTTCGCTTCAAAAGTTGCTGAGTCATGTTTGACCACAGAGACAACCCTCCCGAAGTTGCAATTGACGATGAGTAACCCGCAACTGACATAGCAATGAGTTGCAGCAAGTCTGGCGTGTAAGGCGACGAGACTCCAACATTCAAATGCTGCATTTGAGTAAGCCAGGTAGCTCCTTTCTGGAGAAGTGCCACAGCTGCGTTTAGGTCTCCATGAAAAACTGCCAATGCTGCCGCTCGAGCGTAGTTGCCTTCCAACTCGCATCGATTCAGAATATTTTGCAGCTCGTGTCTGCCATTTTCATTCCACGAGCGGTTCGCAAAATGTGCGTTATCGTCATATTGCTTCTGCGGGTTCCATATACTTGAACTACTCCGATGAATGTTTCTCCCCGCAGCACTGTCCAGTCCTGGCCCACCTACAACTGTTGACGACGTGCGGGAAGCTCCCTGACCATTGTCAGGGTCCCAATTGCATGCTAGTAAACCCAACCGCCTCCCAGGTCCTTCAAAGTACTGACATCCAAGAATTTGATCGGTCTTCGTCACAGACACGACAGCAGGCTCTTCCTCTCTGGAATCCTCTTGAACGGTGGCAGTTGATCCAGAACCCGCTTTTCCTGCCACCGATGGTTCCCCAGAAGATGTCAATAAATTCTTCACACCGACGATAACAAGGGTATTCGGGTCAACTGGCCACCCTCGCAGTGGGCCAGCCATTGCAGCATTTACAGCACTGTTCCCGAGCCCATTAGTAGTAGATCGTGATTGCTCTACACGTGAAGCTCTGATTCTGCGAAGTGCCTCAACTTGGTCAACCCACAACCACAAATTGCGTAGCTGCCGGCCACGTTGAGTAGACTCGTTAAATAACTTCAGATTCTTTGATAGACCAACGGAGTATCCTTGCTTAGCGAGCTTGTACATTTCATTTGATATGTCCACTTCCATACGAGAGCCTGTTGTAATGTCTTCCTCCAGTGCCAATCGAGCCACTGCAGATGTTCCCAATCCTGGTCCATTGACAGATCCTCCAAACAATAGTCTTCCACAGCCGAAGCTTACCGCGCCATGAGATGAGAGCGAAAGTGGCATAGCGTCGTGAACTGATATGTCTCCCAGTTCACCCGTGATTGACGCAGTCAGAAGTCGGTTCGGGAAAGCTGCTGCCGCGAGTTGATGCTTCTGTGCATTGCTGCCCTTGCCCATGTTCGTCGCGCGTTGCATCCTTGAAGGCGAATCCACATGCTGCCATGAGAACGATGTAAGCGGCTCGGACGTGTATCGTCTACGGAACGGTTTCTTAAGCGTCGAGGATCCGCTCTCCTGTTTGCTAACATCCCACAACGACACCCACTTCTCTTCTGTCGATGCAGTCACCAAGATCCCGGGCTTTGACGGGCACCATGACACCTGCGCGAGATTCTTGCTGGTCTGATACAACGAAAGCAGCGGCCCGGACGACGATTCCAATTGACGAATATCCCATACCTTTACAGGTTCTTGGGGTGCATCGCTATACGTCGCGAGCATATGCGGTCGATGTTGATCAAACACCACCCCCAACACGGCCTTATTGTGAGCAACCACACTCATTGGGGACGATCCCTTCGCACGTAAATCATACACTCTCAACCACTTAAAGCCTGTTCCTGTCGCTAAGCAGGTGGGTTGCAACGGCACCCACGACAGCGCCATCGTGGCCTCAGAATTGGCCAGTTCATGGACCGGTTTCGAGTCTGCAGCTGGAAATCCATTAGTTCCTGCACCCACTCCAACACTAGCACTTGATCCCCCATTGTTACCTCCTTTTCTGCCATTAATTGATCGTTCTAACCCTCCATCTTGATCCACAAGGCCTTCAACATTACTGCTACTGCTGCTACGTGCGAGTCCTGCATTTCCTGCAGCTCCCCCCACTGCATTACTCGTATTTAAGTCCCACACAAGTGTGCAGAAGTCACTGCGGACCTTCTCAAAGCCTGCAGCCAGTTGATTGGGCACTGACGGGTTCCATGCCACAGCATGACACGGTCGAGTGTACTTGGGCAGGAACTCGCGCATCACACGGGTCCGTGGGTCCTCAAAGTCGCACAGTAGGACCTTACCTGACCCGGTTCCAGTAGCTATCAGTAGCGGCTTGGCTTCGAATGGATGCCATTGCAGACATTTGAGCTGTGAGACTTTGGCGTTGATGCGCACGACGCGGAATGCACGTTTGCGTTGCGTAGTGAGGGCGATGGGCTCCACCGTCTCGTCAGGATAGTCACCAGAGGATGAGGATGAAGTTGTGACCTCGAATAGACGCAAATTGTCCGTGCCCACGGCGAATAACGACGCGTCATGTGGAGACCACTCCACCACTGTGCGCTTGCTCATGTTGGTGTTCAAGTGAGGATCGAGAGGTTGGGATTGGACTAAAAGAATGAGAATTTAGACCACTGAAAACGCTTCATCTAACGACTCCTTTTTAAGGGTTGGAGATGGCTACAGTTTCGACTGATTTGCTTGTCTCTTTTGGGATTGGCTGGCTTATTTCTGCCAATAGTATCGGCACAATTCTTTACCGCCGCCTCCTCCCTCATTTCCGACGTCTCTAGAGAGAAGCCAGCCCCATCCGACCATGGACGACGTGTCACTCAAGCAGAAGCAGACGGACGACAAGGATCTGGACAACCTCATCTTCAATGGGGAGAAGGAGGAGACCACGGCCAAGGAGAATCAGCCGCCGACGCACGACGGAGACTCAGATAGCGAGGACAAGAAGTCCACAGCTTCAGCCAAGTCGGGCGATCGCTCCTCCGTGAGCAACGTGCTGCCCGTGGACAAGCTCAAGAACGGCGCTAACACGGCTTCTAAGTGCGTCCTGCGAGTTGGAGCTTCGAACTCGTTGTGGCTATGGAGCTAATGCGGTTTCTGTGTTGTCGTAGGGTATTGGGCCAGACTTTCTCGATGTTTAAGGAGAAATCAGGCGCGGCACTGGAGGCAGCCAAGGCTTCGAATGCTGGCAAGACCATTGCAGGTGGTCTGAGCAGCGCCGCCACGGCCAGTCAGGAACAGTACGGCAAGCTGAAGGAGACGGAGGCCTTTAAGAAGTCTTCAACGCTTGCAAGCGGAGCCTACGAGCGCACGTCAGTTGTCGCTTCGGGTGCATTGGAGAAGGTGCGGCAGTAGTTGATGATAGCGTGGTTTATTGAAGGAAAAACTGATTTTTTGTGCTGTAGGCACGTACGGCCTCGACTGCAGGACTTGAGATGGCCAAGCACACTGCTGCGGCAGGTATTGAGACTATCAAGTCAAAGACGGGCGGCAAGAAGGGCGAGAACTAAAGCAACGTTACGTTGGTTGTCCTTGTTCCTCAACCTGACGCGATCGACGAAACCAGGGCTGTATCCTACAAAACAGCTTGGTCTCCGTTGACTCATCGCAGATCTTGCTCAACAGACTTGGGATTTGTCTCTCGTCTTCTCAACTTCTTGCATTTTAGCGTTGTTTTGCGTACTCGACTGCAGTTAAAGAGACAGCAATACAGATAGTCCATTAGACCGTATCTACTGCCGGTTGTAACAGCACAAGTTGTATAGTGCAACTTGTACTTCACTAATGTACCCATTTTGAGGTACAGAAACGTCAATAGCCAATCAAAATCGACTAAGCAAAGATACTCGATTGGCGAAACGACATGAGCTTCGAGTCGGAACTGGAGCGGACTACACGGGACATAGCAGCGCTCTGTCGACGGAGCTTTGGTCCTTGCGGAGAGGAGACGCTAGTGTTCTGTCCTCCAGAAGCTCCGATAGTCACAGGGGAAGGTCACGCTGTGCTGGCGGCGTGGAAGCGAGGACTGAATGCAGATGATCCACTGGCCAAGCTTTTGCTCAATGCTGCCAATGGAGTGCACCAACAGCTTGGAGATGGCTCCAGCGAGTTCATTTTACTAGTCGATGCAGCGGTGAGAAACGCAGGTGAGAAGTTGAGGAGAGAACATGGTGTTGATCGCTCTCGACTGTCAAGAGCTTTTGGTGAACTCAAGTGGGAACTGCAACGTCAAATGCAGACACTGCAATCACATTTGAATGGCTTGCAAGTACTTGTGCCAATAGAATTGGATGACCGAACGATGCAGCCGTCGAAGCAGGTGCACAGGGTTTTGGTGAGACTTTGAATTGTGGTATCTGACTTTGTTATTTTGCTGACAGTTTCGAGAAGCGAGTGATAACATTTTAAAGTCTGCATTACACGGCGTGCTTGGTGATCAATCCGTGGAGTTCGTGGTGGATTTAGCGTTAACATGGGTATTTTCTACATTCAAGCGCTCAAACGCAGCTGAGAGGGTGGACAAGGTGCTCTTTAAGAGAGTGCAGCAATATCTAAAGTGTGCACCGGATGCGATTATTTTCATGGCCGCACCATCGGTGTATGCGTCGTATGTGGTACCACGCGATGAATTCATCCTGAAGAAGTCGGTGGTAGCGTCGCAACCTCTTGGAATACTAGATCGTTGTCAAGGAAGCGTGCGATTTGTTTGCTTCACGTGCACGCTTTCTCTGTCAGCTGGATCGAATCACGTCGAACTCGCCACAACCACAGATGATGAATTATTCACAACACAAGACGCTGCGCATTTGTTTATTTCGAAGTATATACATAACCTACGTCATAGTCTACAAATCCAGCTTGTCGTCAGCACGGAAGCCCTCGCTGAAAGCGTAATCGCAGCCTGTACTCGCCAAGATATTGCATGTGTGCAACTTGCCGAGCCTGACGACGTCGATGCACTATGCATCAGTGCTGCAATATTTCCACTCGCCAGTGTGTTCGACGATGTACGAATGATTGAGCATGTTGGTGTTTGCGCCAACGGAGTGTCTCGAGTGAGATTCCAGCAGCAAGCGTGTCTTCGGCTACGAGGGCTCTCGAGACAGGTTAATCATTGCGAGGAGAGGGTACAGCAAACAGTGGTTCCTCAGCTTTTGGTCCATGCACCGACGAAAGGGGTCTATAAGCAGTACTACGCATCGATAGTCAAGTGCTTACGAGTGCTCAGAAGCTGGTGGGAACCTATGCCGAGTGAACTTGATTGTTTATTACATGATCAACAACCAGCAATTGCCCGTAGCTGCAGGGGTGGTGGAGCTACAGAGGTAGCCATCGCGCGGTGGCTGTTAGACGAAAGTGAGAAAAATCCTAGCGGCACGCAAACTCAAGATCCAGTTATGCTTTGTCTAGCACGAAAGACTTTTGCTAACGCTATCATCGAAGTTGTAAGTGCTTTAAGAAACAACTTGTGCCAGACTGGGATTCATGACGAAGGGCCAACTTCCAACAAAAATGTTGCTAGTCAGAGGCAGGTTCTTCTTGACGCCTTTAGTTACCTGAAAATTAATGACCAACAGGCGGAGAAATGCCACGGGTACATTCTCGACTACTCTCGAGTTCTCGAGACACTGGCTGGACCCATCCAGATTCCTGAACTCGTGGTGGATGACCCTGCAAAATATGGACTCTTGCATCCGTGGAGGCGTATTGACACTCTACTGTTCCTCACACTACAAACACTTGAACAGCTCTTCCGAATCGACGGTCTCCACATCTGTCATACCTAATAACAAAACAAAATAGAGAACTATTTTCACGGAACTCGCGAACAACGGGCATTATTAGCAGCACAGATCAAAGTCGTTCTTTTGAGCTAATGCCCGAGAAATATCCCGCAAAGCTGTCGCCCACATGGATCACATTAGGGACCGAGGGCACAACTGTATCCTCCGGCGAAGGCGGGATGTGCACAATCCGTGGCACATGTTTCTCCAAGTCACGCACGATCCCAGCATCAACTGCACAACCAACACATCAATATCAATGTCTTCATAGCTCATAACCACAAAAATCTCACCTTCCACATGAATCTGAGGTTCAATCTGTCGCACGAACGCAATCTCGCCAATTGACGTCGTGCAGAAGAGGATTTTATGTGCTTTAATGCCTCCCGTTGCTGTGCCATTGCTCTTTAAGTCCGGATGCGTTGTCACGAACTCGCGGATGCGCTGCATCTTGTCAGTGTCCTTAGCGTCCTTCACTGTGCACAGTAGATACACATCTGCGACGTGGGATAGATCCGCTACCAGTGTCGGCACCTCATCGTTCGTCCAAGCCAACGTGTCCGTCTTAAGCACTGCATTACCGCTGATAGTGATGGTACGTGCGCCACTGCGCATAGGCAGCGTGAAGTGCAGACGCAACTGACGGTCGTTAAGCCCAGCGGTGGCGATAGCGGCGCGTTCAGGCGCCGATGCGAGTGCTGCAGACGTAGACGGCGCCATTCGAGCCGCGTTTCCGCGCTGTGGAGCGTCCCCCTGTCGCAGTTGCTGTACGTACACGTAGCCTGTGCTGAGCATGACCACTAGCAGGATGATGAGGATGCCTAAGAGACTGTCGTCGATCATACCGTCCACCACCTCGGGGCTCTTGGCGCTCATGATGATCTCGAGACTTGGATTGAGGCCACGTGTCACAAAGTTTCACTTTAGTGACTTCAAGCAGAAGATGGTGTACAGTACTAAATTGTTGTGTGTTGCACACCATAATTGAACCAGACGAAGATGAAGGAAGTGGCGGATGGCTGCTTCCAGCAGCTCTACGGCGAGATCGTGCGCTCCATGGTGCGTTTCAGCATGCATTGCGATAGGAATCATATACACTAATGTATGGTACACAGCTGGAGCGTTACCCGTGGCAGACGGAGGGCGTCAACGCGACGCCAAGTGCGGAGGAGGTGGCAGCACATCGTGAGGCCGTCATCATCAAATTGGAGGCCATGGGCTACGACGTGGGCTGTCGCTTCGCCGAGCGTGCAGCCAGAGACCGACCGCGTATGCTGGAGCCGCTGGACGTCATCAAGTTCGTGTGTAAGGACTTCTGGATCGCCATTTTCAAGAAGCAGATCGACAAGCTCCAGACGAATCATCGCGGTGTCTTCGTGGTGCAGGACTTCAGTTTCCGCTGGTTGGCGGGGATCTCTGCAGCTACAGAGCAAGAGACAAAGGAGATGGCGCTGCTGTTCCTTGTCTTTCCCTGTGGAATGATTCGAGGAGCACTCGCGAACCTCGGCCTCACTGCTATTGTCAATGCCGACGTCCCGGACGTCCGCACGCTTCCTGGATGTACGTTGTTGGTTGTGAGGTGAGCGTAGAGGTGACTGACTGCTGCTGTTGATGAACTATGGACAGGTTTATTTAACATTAAGATTAAGCAGGGGTGACAAATTGGAGAGCGCTGTCCGAGCTGATTTAATCACTCATCCACCCTACTCTCAACTTTCCTTTTGCTCTCAGTTTTCTCCACCATTGAGCAACGTCTGGCTCCCAAAAGTCTCAATGAACTCGTCCAACTCGTCCGAGTGGCCTCCACGAGCACGACCTCTCGGCAAATGGTCAGGGCGGTAAAAATCGATGATGAGCACGAGCCGCGTTGACTCAGGGTGGTGATTGTACGCGAGGTGCAGCTTGCTGTCGTCAAACACGATGAATTCGCGCTCTGCATGGTAATTGGTCTCTCCACCTACGACCATAGCACAGCATGGGTCTCCGCTAGGTAATGTAGGCACCACAAGCGGAAAATGGACACGCAAGACATGGTTGGCCAAGTCCGCCCAGCCGCGATGCGCGGACAGTGTTGTATTAGGACCGAGCTTCGAGAACAGCGCAGTACGAATATTTGGCAGACTCTTGAGGAGCTCAGCCGTACGTGAACACATTGAGCATGTAGGTGGCACCCACGTCGTCTTCGATGCGTCGTAGGCTGGAAACGTGTAGCAAAACGGGAACACACGCCACTCGCTGTCGCCTTCAGTATAATGCTTCTCCGGCCAAAATGGCCACGTCGCCATTTGCTGCACGGCCAGCATCTCCTCCAAAATGACATTGTAGTTGTCCTTGAGAATGTCAAGCTGCGGGAACAACTCCTGGTACGCATAATAGTTGGGCACATCATCATCCTGAATCTCCTCATCTGACGAGTAGTCCACATCATCACCAACCCACTCAGATACATGGCGAATATTTTCCTCTTCGTCCGTACTGCATTCATCAGTCTTACGCAGACACAACAAGCGGTAGCCCATCTGGTCACGACGCAACAACTCGTACAACGGCGAGTGCTCAACGAAGAAAAAGGTCTCAAGCTCCGAATGGAACTCCTGGGGTGTGAACTGATGAATCAATTCCTGTGTGTTTCCGGAGCTGAGCTTAGCGCCCATGGCCGCCTCGTACGACACCAACTGCTCCTGTACAATCTCAAATAGCGGGGCTTTGTTCTGTGCCGACGAAATGGGCGACAACAGTGAATGTTCCAAGTGGTCTGCTGTCACGTCAGGTGGGATGAAGTCCGCGACAAACAGCAGTCCTCCTGGCTTGAGTACACGTGCGATCTCGTTCACTGCTTTGCCAAGATTCTGCACTTCCTGTAAGCTCTGTACACCGACAGCAATGTCCACGGAATGGGTGAGAAGTCCCTTCATCCTCTCGCACGAGTGATGATACAGTCGCAGCTTCTTCTCCTGGAACTCCGGCATCTGTTCCGTGAATCGGTTCCACACTTCCTTGCTTCGTTCTAGCGCTTGAATAGACACGTCCAGTCCTACAACTTCTGCATTGGGATACAGCGTCTGCAACTCACACAAACCGCCACCTGCACCGCAGCCCAAATCCAAGATCGTCGACGCTTCGTTCCGTCGCGTCTCGTGCTTTGCGTCGACGTCCAGTAGATTATCGTACAGTTGCAGCTGGAACCTGTCGGCGGGGTAGTGAGCTTGGAACTTGTTGCCAGGCGCGTGGTCGCTCACGTTTCCACTGGCGACAGCTGCGACGGCGGCGGCACTCGAGTTCACGTGCGTCTCACCTCGTGGATGGAAACCCACGTTGCAGCATACGCGGTGGTGCTGCGCGTAGATGGGCGAGTGGAAGATGCCGTCGTAGAACTCGCGCACGCTGGGGCCGCACACCTTCTCGCTGCCACGTTCGCCCGGCGCCATGCTCCAGGTGCGTCTTAGGCGTCTTGTCACCAAATGACGCCTTCAAGCTCAATCAGTGATGATCTCGGCCATGTTTATGTGACCCACTCGAGACTCAGATCTGAGGATGAGAAATTAGATCAGGTATGTGGTACACACCATTTTACAAAACGGACCAAAAACAGACCAGCAATAATGGCGGGCTCCGAGCACAAAGAGGACGCTCCGGGGGCTGAAAACGAGTATGGTCTGCAAGATCTAGCGCGTCTGCCACTGCTAGAGCAAGTGCATCGTCTGTTCCATGCCATTCAACATAAATATCCCTATAAGGAGGTACGCACAACGTCTAAACCTGTCGTCATGTATTCCTAAAACTCTTTTAAACCGATAGACCAATGCGTGGAAGACGCTGCCGCTCGATCAGAAGAAGAAAATGTTAAATTACATTCGTGAGAAGCGACAACGCAAGCCACAGACCGATGCAGAGGCCAAGAGGGAGTCAACAGGAGAAGACGAAGCCAAGACGGAAGACAAGGACCCGCCAGTGGACCCAGCAATGGCCGTCAAGTCCGATCCTTATCTCAAGATGCTGCAGCAAAGGAGTTTACGCTCGACAGGGCCAGTTGGAGCTGGAGAAGACGAAACGGCGCTGCCCAAGCACCCCAACAGTGCTTATGTTGCACCGGCTCAAGTGCCGCACTACACACAGGTCAAGCCCAAGTACAAACCACGTTGGCAAGTCGCAGAGGGAGAATTCTTTGAGGAGATGTGTGCGTGTGGAATAAAACATGATACGGCGAAGAAGAGCAAGAAGACGTCCGTGATGCTGCACACTATCAGTGCCATGATGAGCACTTTTGGTGATAGCACGCAGTCCTGTCTGTCAGCAGTGGAAGAAGTTCAAGCGTTGGGTAAGTCTGAAGTTTGGATGGAGTAAGTGTATGTGTATATTTATTAGTGAGATGGTGTTGTTTTGAGCATAGTTGGTGACCACATGCGGAAGGTTCTAGGCTCGGTGAACCCAGAAGTGTTGACAGCCACATCGTGTTTGAGGGTACGTTGACGAGACACAACTTTGTTGCGTTCCACAGCTAACATGTGCTCATTGATGTGTTATTGTAGACACTAGTAGAGATCTTCGAGGAAGAGGCAATATACTACGGACGTTGGCGAGAGTTCCGTGGCGAAACGAAGCACGAGGAGAACGAGCTGGAAGATGTAGAGGAAGAGGAGCTGGCAGAGGAGTTGGATCTCTTCGCTGTGTCTGAGACTGACGACGTGTTTAACGAGGCGTTCCTGGTAGGGTGCCAAACGTTGATATGCACTAGAACTGCTTTATGGCTTACTGAACCGTTTGCATTTCATGTACAGGAACGGATACGCTTCGCCGACGAGCGGACCAAGACGATGGACTGGTCTATCTATGATGTGTTTGCAAAAGGCCGCAAGCTGAATTTCATGAACAACAAGGCACAGCAATTTCGCCAATGGTTGGGACTCGGAAAGATCTCGCGTGCCTCACTCGAGTTCCTGAACTTCGTTGCATACCACAAGTACGTTTTCGATGTCAACAACATTGTCATCTATGCTCGACTAACGTTTCCGTTTTCGCTATATGTTAGCATTGGCAGATTAGTAGAATTGGCAATCAAGAACCGGACAGGTGGAGAGTTGAAACAACTGGAGACCCCTTTGTTAAAGGACGATATTGAGTAAGTGTTGTCATCACCTTCGCTTTCTCTACGATACTAACCAACGCTACGCATTTGGTCACTTCAGGTCTGTGTCGTTGGTGTTCCTTCCAACTCAACCGCTGCCCAATCTCATCGACCGACCACCTGCGAAAACACGGCGAGTTGGTGTAGATGCCGCTAAAAGCAAGAGCGTTCGTGAAGAACCCAAGCCCCGGATATCCCCCGAAACACCCTCCTCCACACCAGTAACAGAACCCAGCACGAAAACCGAAGCAATAGGAACTGTCAAACCTACTATTGCACCTTCGATCGTCAGTGCCAGACCTACGAGACTCAAACGGTTGCGATAAACCTAGTGGTGAAGACAATACGAAGCAGGTGCTGCATCCAACGATCTCAAAGACACAAACTCTTGCATGCACTTCACAATGATAAGCTGTGCTTCCAGCACCGTTTCGTCGTGTTTTTGAACGCTATTTCACAGTCGCAAATCAGTTGTGCAGGTCTCATGGTCTTCTCTAAGAAGCCCCTGCTCACATCCGTCGATGTAGTGTGGCGTGAGTGGCAGGGGGCTTTGGGTTTCCTCCCGCATGTGGCTGCACTGATCTCGGCGTATTTGGATAGTTCGCACCTCTGGAATATCCCACAAGCTCTGGACTTTGGTTATCTGCATCTACTGCAACGTCTCGGCGCCACCTCTCGACGTCTGCGGCCGCTTTCCAACCGAATTTGCTTTTTATCCGCAGCTCAACGTGGTGACATTTCAATGCTGCAATGGATGGCAGCCTACGACCCTGAATTCGATGGTTACGGAGCAGTGTTGGACCACGCGGCTGAACATGGTCAATTGCAAGTTGTCAAGTGGCTGGACAAGACGATCCCAAACTTACAGGCAAGCACAAAAGCCATGGATTTGGCCTCAGCTCATGGACATGTTGAAGTTGTCCAATGGTTACATGAAAATCGGAGTGAAGGCTGCACTCATCATGCAATGGATGAAGCGGGGGCTAGAGGTCATGTCCAAGTTGTGCAGTGGTTGGCAACCCATCGTGATGAAGGATGCACCAAGTACGCCATGAATTTCGCTGTGTGGTACGGCAATGTGAATATGGTGCATTGGTTGTATGAAAACCGGAGCGAAGGGTGCTCCATTCACGCTTTAATGTTTGCGGCCAAGCGTGGAGATTTAGAGCTGCTAAAGTGGCTGTATGAACACAAGTCTGAGTTGTTTTCTCCAGATGCAGAGGATAGTTCACCTTTGATCATGGATCACGCAGCGGAGTACGGACATTTTGATGTGGTGAAGTGGTTGCATGCCAACACGACAGGCGGATGCACCTCCGATGCAATGAATGGAGCAGCACGAGGAGGACATTTGGAGATTGTCAAGTTCCTTCACAAGCACCGCACCGAAGGATGCACAAATAACGCTATGGACGGCGCAGCTCGAGGTGGTCACCTGGAAGTTGTCAAGTTCTTGCATGAACGACGTCGTGAGGGATGCTCATACTTGGCAATGGACTACGCTGCTGCCGAAGGGCATCTTGACATTGTAAAGTTTCTTCATACACATCGCGCTGAAGGTTGTAGTGTCTGGGCGATGAACTCGGCAGCAGGAGGCGGGCATCTTGATATTGTCAAGTTCTTGCATGAGAACCGAAGCGAAGGATGTACAGAGAGGGCGATCGATCGAGCAGCAGGTGGTGGATTTCTCGCCGTTGTACGATTTCTTCATGAGAATCGGATCGAAGGCTGCTCTACTGAAGCGATAGATGCTGCTGCTTGCTTTGGTCACTTGGATGTCATTCAATTCCTTCACTTTAATCGCAATGAAGGCTGTACTGAAAATGCAATGGATGCTGCTGCACGATGTGGACATTTAGATGTTGTGAAATGGTTGCATGAGCACCGGTCCGAGGGCTGCTCAACCGAAGCGATGGATGGGGCGGCGTGGTTTGGACACTTGGATGTTCTACTATTCATGCACCAGCACTACATTGAAAGTGTACAAAGCGATCTGCCCGGGATGCTTTAATCGGCGGACATGTGAAGGTACTCCGGTGGTTAGAAGACAATTTTCACCAATGCCAAGGGTACGGTGCAGGAGCTATGACATGATGGACTGAGTGTCGAGAGTCTCTGCTGTCACCGATCAGGATAGTTGTTGGACGAGAGAGCGTTGTACTTGATTCACGCACTCCATGTCAAACAGCGATCAACAATACTGTAGCGCAACCTCATAAAGTCCTACATTGATGTGCATTTGGTCTGTCACTAAATTCTAACTCAAGGTTAGAGGGTATGCAGTCAAGGATTCACTTCATGGACGTTACACGTGCACTCGATGAGGAAGCAGATTGACTTTGATATTGATGCAGTCAGTTCGCAAGCAGGACTTGTTGAAGGTAGTGTTGTAGCCGTAACGATCTGTAGTCT
>VOQZ01000304.1:0-99268 GCA_008079305.1 Phytophthora palmivora | reverse complement strand
ACCGGCACTGAGCCACTCTGAGAACTGCTGCCAGGACCCGTAAGATCCAACACTTCGGGACGAGTGGTGGAATCAGACCCTGAGGAGGGGGGCATACGCTGGCTCTTTTCGGGATACGGAGCCACCACAGCTTTGCGCTTGTCCATAGCTGCCACATTCACGACTGTATCCCAGGACTCAGGAGGTTTTGTGTCCTTAACGCAGAGTTTGAAGAGGTCATGGAGACGCATCCCAATTTCCTGTGAAGTCAGTGTGCTCCTGCAAGAAGTCAGAGAATTTCCAGGGATCCACAGTGGCGGATTCGAGACGCGATTTCAGTATGCGCACCTGTGCCTCAGAGTCGGCAAGGCGCGCCTTGAGCTCTTTTTCAGCTTCCAGAAATCGATCTCGTCCTGGTACCGAATTTTTTGATTTTGCAGCACGACCTTGTGCTCGGATTCAGCAGATTCCAACTTGCCCAGAGCCTCCTGAAGCTCCAGAAACCAGTAATCGCAGGTGAATTTCAGGGCGTTTTAACTCCTTGTTCTTGCGACGAGCGTCCACTGCCTGTTGAATCGCAGTGGGTCCTTGCTGAGCAACGGCCAGAGACCGCATGCTTCGGTATGCCCCAAGGACTTGGCGCAAATAACCAGTTGTCTTAAACACACGCTCTGCGAACGCGTGCTGTTGAAGTGGCGCAGGAGAGAAGCCATTTCACGCCGAATCCCGATGGAATCAGAGAATTGTCCAGGTCGTACGATGAAAGGGGTGAGCGCCGTGGGTTCAGAACATCGACCCCGCCTCTCACGCCGCAAATTTCTTTCAGCTCCCGAAGATCGTCATCATCGAGAGCTCCTCAAAACCAATAAGAGTGGTCGCGCCACCGTAACCTCCATAGCAAATGCACCTGCGCGGATGTCATTCACAATACCAGGAACTCCCACGAGGTACGCATTAGTCTTGAGATTGGGAGGATCCGGTAGTTTCCAGTGCGGAGGACACTCAGGAATCAGGAAGTCAGGCAGATCGACTTCCTCCTGGCGGAGCATACCCGAGAAGATAAGCCCCCTGACGTCCTCCAAGGTCGCATGTCGGGGGTGTCTTGAATTCAGGGGCGTCCTTCTGGTCCACCTCCGGAGCCTTGGGTTCAAGATCCGCGTCGCTAGCTGCAGCATCAGCGGAAGCTTTACCATCAGCTTCGCCCATGTCGGCGCCAGAAGACTTGCTCGTGGCACCAGAGAGCGGGACTTCCTCGACCTCCTTCGCCTCGGACTCGTCTACCAGAATATCGCTAGGCGCCGCCTCTCGGGTCGTCTGCCTGCTTGGTATTGTTGACCGCCGGAGGGGTCGCGTTGCCGGAAGAAGCCGCACCCTGGGCCGATGTCGACACTTGTTTGCTGTCCGTGGGTGAAGACTTACCATGTCGATGATTTGTGAAATGGAGATATGACCTCGCGTTGCCCGTTGGAGATTTTGTGCTTGAGAAGAGACCTTGAAGATAGGTCCCGACCAACCGTTAGGGAGACAGGGTGTCGTCGAAGCGTGTGAAACCCAGGGAGTCTACAGAGTGCAACGGCCGTGTTGACGTTAACGGCGGCTGACGCTCTGTGTTTCGTGGCCTGGCCATGGTTCACCAGTTCGGAGCGATTTCCTCTTTGATGGACCCGGGCCAGGAGGGGCGGTTGACACGAGGCGGTTTCAGAAAATTGCCGACGACGTGCCGTCACCTCTGTGACTTGGAGAGTGTGTATTGGACTGTGATTGGTGGATGACTTGGATACGGAGCGGCTGTACCGGTGTGACATGGATGGCGATTGTGGGATGAAAATGATGTTATGGGATAAAACCAGTACTTGATCGCAGATGGGCCCAACTGGCTGGAAGTGTGATTCCTGGGAGTGCACACCCAGGGGTGCAAAGAACACTCAGTCCAGCCGCGGACTTTCCCTTACGATGAGTGCCTAAAGTCTGGCGGAAAGTGTCTCTGGTGAACGTATCCAGAGTACACCTCATCTTGCTGTGGACCAAAGTAACGTCAAAGGATCATATTACCCTGAGAAACCAACCCACTACTACCGTGATCATGCGCAGGAGGCCGCTAAACCCGCTAAGTGCTTGGATTTGTGGAGATATATGCGAGTCTGTGACGCAGCAGACCTAATATCCAGAGTACCGACCTATTACCCAGAGTTCATCCCCCTGAGTACGGGTGGCCCAGAGTTCAAGATGAATCTCTGGGTTTGAACCGCGAATCCAGACTCTAAATACCAAAATCCAATGTCTCCCAAGCTAATATCCAGAGATCATCATAGACCCCAATGACCCCCAGAGTTTCACAGAAATCTCAGGGATGACCCTGAGTGTCACGTGATTCTCTGGATTTCGAGTCAGTCCGAAGCCAGTTTGCAATCAAGTGATGTGTGACCTTGAAGGATCAGCATGGATGTGCAGAGTGGACACTTTCAAGGAATCGAGAGGGAATCCCGTGTCATATTAGACCAAGGCTAAAGACCCACATTTGGCACTTTCGAAGCCTGACAACAATGGAATCGCAAGCCGATCGCAAGTTTGGACCGCTGAACCCAAGGTATACTCAAGACAAGATATTCGACCTCAAGCATAGTGAACAGAAGATATTTGCCCTAAGAAGAATGCAGAAGATAGAGAGAAAGAGAAGTAGCTGATAAAAGACAAACAGAGTTCATTTTCCCTGTACTGCGCAAGTGACTTCGGCCAAGCTGCCGACGACCATTCCGGAGGACCCGAGACTACGACCGCGGGACGCTAAGGGCACATCAACGGTGAAGGACGACCGTCTGTGTGGACTCCATCAAACTCAAGTCCAGTTAGGTGGGGACCAGTGACGGCCTTGAGCTTCTGGAGTGATCCATCTATTCCATATCCTAGTTGGGTCACTTGCTGTGCTCGTGGTAGCCCATTTCATATTCTCGAAGGGTATTCTGGGGTGCTAGGTAGTCGCCTCCAGGAGATTTTGTATTGACTGCTGTGTAAAGGGAAGGTTATGATAGTGATTGTATTTTCCTCCTGTATTGGAGGTGGTGCGCGTTTGTGTGAGTCTCAGGGGAGCTAGGCCCCTGAATTTAGGACTCGAGTGAGCCTAGTGGAGGTGTGACCCACCGTCCGAGGGTCCAAAAGAATAAGTGACGGCTAGTTGTAGTGTTTGTATACTCTGTATTTGTTGATTTATCAAGCTAAGAGGGCATTTGGGTAAGGTGTCTTCTGAGTTCCAAGTCCCGGAGTTGATTGACATCCTGAACCCTGAATCTGTGATATTCTGGGTTTCGGGTGATCTGATTCTCTGGGTTTGCCTTTTGGTGTGGAGGTGCGTTCTGGATTAGACGTGCATTCCTGCACTTCTTCAAGGCTACACTTACAATCGGTGGAGTGCCGTTCCGTCGAAGACAAACGAGCCGACAGGGATTACACGAGGTACCCACGCCAACCAAGGGGGATGATTCTCTGGGTTTAAAGCTTCGCGGCTGCGAACCTTTGGATCAATCGCCTTGCTGTTGACTCTCAAGTCGATTCTCTGGGTTTATACCCTGAGGAACATCTTGGGCTGCGCTATACAAACCCCCTGGGCGATAAAGGTTTCATCGGCCTCGCCACATTTGGGACAACTCTAATTTAGAGAAAGAGGCTGAAGATCTAGCTCGCACAATTCAAGAGCAAATCGCTGCTAGGCCTAAGCATCAACTATCATGGGAATACATCCGCGAGCATCCTCCTAGAAGAGCACATATGCCAGATCTTGCATCAATTACAATTTAAGCTAGGAGTGGTATGCTTGCTCCAGGGTACTCATTATATTCTTATTGATTAATCGAAGGTTATCTTGCGGCTCCCAAGAAGACTCCTCGTAGCCTTTCCATTAACTAAATACTTGTATTTTCCATTGCGCAGCTTTTTGTGTTTTAATATCTCTTCTGCTTCAAATATCTGGCCTGGGTCAGTATCCGTATTCGTGATAGCAAGATTGACTCGTTTGATATCATTAGGAGATTTATAGAGGGTGTGCCCGTTTTTGGAGCGAATCTGGATACGATATCCGTCTAATCCAACGACTTCATAGACGAGCGTAGACCATTTAGCTGATTCTTTAGCAAACGGCTTTGACTTGAGTCTATAGACAACAGTCTCGCCAGCGGAAATTGGTTTATCTACATCGCGCAGAAGCTCTTGGTTGTGATCAATCTCGGATTGGATAACAGTACCTTTGCTTCATTAGGAGTCATTCCAATAGCACTATGATTTGTGGAGTTGTAATTACCAACTAAATCTGATACTAATCGCCTCGTGACACGCTTGCTTGCCCGAAGTAGCCGTTGCTTGAACGTACAATTAAATCTTTCTATCTTGCCATAGTTGTATGTTCCCCTGGTTCGTTATTCAAATGCTCGATATTTGACTGCTTGAAGTAGCTTTGAACTTTCGGGTTCATAAATTCGCTACCGTTGTCGCTTGTAATAATCCTTGGCTTGTTCAGCTTAACGAAACGTTTGAGAGCTTTCAGTACAGTATCAGCTTGCTTGTTAGAAAGCAGATCAACATATCCTACTCGACTATTTATGTTGACGGCTGTAAGCAGTACCCTCTCCTCCCAGAATGCTAAATCTATTTGCCATGAATCAGGATTATCGCTGGAGATATGGAAGTGGTCAAAGCGTTTCCTTTGATCTTGAAACTGCTGTGTGTCGACTTGACTGGAGTACCAATCATTGACATCCTTACGCCGGATAGACGAATCGATAGACTTAGCCTTCTCGTACAGCTTCTGAGCACCGACGAAGCCGGTCTTCGCGTTGTAGTATAGCTTGTGCAAGAGATGCGCTTGCTTGGTCATTGTTGCTTATATATCTAATGGAATAGTTGTTATACCATCCGACAGAACTTTCCGTTTATCGTAATAGTAGCTTAGAGCTGTCTTTTTCTGGGAATAAGTAATAATACCTCTAGTCTCTTTACAAATACGGAAGCCTCGATTGGTTCCAGAGAGAGTAACCCTATCTCGGACAACTTCCTCGAACCCATCGGAATTTAGCACGTCTGAGTTCCTTCCACCTCCTGCTGAACGCCCTTGGCGCTTACCTTGGTCTTATACAGATTATCTGGTAGATAGCAAACGTAATTTTACTACTCAGCGATACCATAGCATCTCCGGACCATTCATCTTTGAACAGACCAGGTGTACGGCGATCAAACTTAGCTAACTCCTCGCTATCGTCTCTAGGAAACCAATCATACTTGTGTTGCTTGAAGTGCTCTTGTCGACCATTCTTAACACACTGCTCAAAGGATTCTCGCAGCTGAAAGCAATGTATGCTGAATCAGTATCCATCTCTTGATATTGAAAGTCAGATCGATCGAAGTAGTAGTCGATACAATCGTAATAGAATTGGAGCATTCTGAGCTTGGCAAGCTGATAGATGGCAATACTCAGATGGATAGGATTATTGAGCTTGACTACCCGTTTATTGAGCGAAACCTCATACGATCCAGATAGCTCTTCAACGTCATGAAAATTTTGCCTCTCGATAATCTTTCTCATGGAGCTCGATGTTGATTCATATCTTACTTCTTTGTGTTTGCTCTTGTCCATTCCTGAACGGCCAAAGGCCGAGTTGCCGACGAGTTTCATCATTTCGGCTATCATTGCTTTGTCCTTATCAGCATCACCCTCGCGACGTGCATTAGATACAGCTTCCATGAATGGTTTGAATGACTTGTGTGAGCTAGCCTTGATGAATGAATAAGTCCTCGTGATCTCCATTCCATGGGCGAGGTGCCATTTCAGCAGAGGTGTGTAGATCAGAATCTTCTCACCAAAGTAGCTCCCAATCAGCTTTCTAGCCGGTTTCGATCGCGAAGCTCCGCGAGACTGGTTATAATCATACATGGGTGACCCAACGATGCTCTCGTCATTGCAGTCAATCAATACGTTCTTGAAAATAGGTGTCATCTCTGAGAAATAGTCTTTGAGGTGCTCAGGCGTTCTAATATCGCATTCTAGGAATCCAAAGGCATTGTCGGTCTTGATATCTTCAATAATACCAGGATACGCTCGATCGATGTCAGCCGTCCGCAAGGCATCTTATTACCGGGAGCCCACAAGTACAGAGCGTTAGCGTCATAGCCAATAATCTTCTTACATAGCTTACCTCCTCTGACCGTAGTTTCGTTACGTTTAGCAAAGCGATTAAAGATGATAGAAGGCCCGCCGGCGATATTTGCCTTCATTTTGCGATAGATATCGGGATTGCTCACTGTCAATCGAAAAGACGAGCTTATCAGCGTTCGCGTCAAAAAATTTTATGGTAATTAAATGCCTTGGGAGACATATCGTTTCTAGCGCAGTTACAATCAATGCAGCTCATCATTATGTTCCCATTGATATGTCCAATGTTGTTGTTGATGCGATCCGCTGAGGCATTAGTAGTATCCAGCACACAGAAACAATGCTTACAGCGATAGCCTTGCTCCTTGACTAGACTATTCAAATGAGCTATAGTCATATCGAACTCTCGATTAGCCTTGGAGTCTTGACGCTTATAGCCATTGAACCGGTCAATAGGGAATTCGAGCGAATCTGCATCCTCCCGCTTCATCATATGTGGCATCGTGAGATTGTTAAAGCAACTCTGGTACATGACCTTCTCTGATAAACCAGGAAGCGATACACCATCTGTAAACATGTCTAGATCAAGTCGCTTAAGGAGTTCTCGCTGGGCTTGGATAGCCTCACGAACGAAGGGTTAAATTAAATTAATACCAGATTAGCAAATCCTTGACCGACTTCATCTCATAGTACCTCCATACAAATTTTACTCGTTTGTAGTCATTACTGCTGATGGTTGTACTTCAGGTGGCTATCAAATGCTCGCTTGACCGGGATTGATTTCTGATCGAGCACATCAAAACTAGTGAAGTATTCGTAAGGGAAAACTCCCTTAGAGAGCCCACAAGTGCAGCTAATCTTATCATCGCATTTGCAGTCTCCTAGGTATGTGGTCAAAATTTATCTAGGGAAGTGCCTGCTGGAACATAATTACTGATATCGAGCATCTTATAGTTATTGGTTGAGATACACATGTAGCCTGGATTCTTAATAACGGATCTGATGTTCTTTACTCCAATTACCGTGAATAAATCGTTCTTAATCAGATTGACATCATATTTACCTGAATCAAAACCAAGTATCGGTACTTGATCTAGAATGGAAGTAACCTTCTGATGTGTTTTCTCAAGATCTTCGACAGCCTTCAATAGTGAGTCATACTTACGGAAATTATATTTCTGGATCTCATCAACGATTGTGCCAATGTAATCAAACATATCCTTGATTAGTTGCAATGGCGAATCGTTGATGAAGCATTTCACCTCCTCAGTTAAGCTGTTGCAGATACTCACAGATACTGGGATATGCTTGTTAGTATAGACTGTGCTTTCGCCTCTCTTATGAGCTATCGGCTTGAGGATAGCTTCAAAATCGTAACATATAAAATGATCGATATAATGATCAGTGTTGATACGAAATTGTGTCAATATCTTCTTTAGTTGATTCTCTTGTGGACGATAGATTGTTGGGTTCTTTGGAAACGATTCAATCACCTCTAGGTGGCATTTGTTCTTCTTGTGATTCAGAAGACGCCTGGCATCATCTAGGACAGCTCCGCATCTGTTACACGGGTATTTAGATAAAATTATATCAAGATTAGTGATATACATCGCATGACCCTTGTAATCAAGGATATTGATTCTGTTCTCATATGTATCAGATTCTCGGATTTTTGAAATCTCGTGCGTCTGTTCATCCATCTCAAAGACATTGATTGATAGCTTGAAGCAATTCTCTAACTCGTCGAACTGCATGATGTCGATCGGTTTCATCTCTCTAAATAGCTTTACCGAATATTGAATACCCTTGAACTGACAGTATCTCTTAACCATCGTCTTCGCTGGTCCAATCATTCGATCCGCTCGAACACCACCCTCGAGGTGGAATGCGATGCAGTAGAAAACGCACTTGTTGTTGGTCTTCGGGAAATCAATAATGAATCGATTCAGCTTGATAGAATCCGGGATAACGATGTTGTCTCCTAGGATATGCTCCCTGTAATAAATCTGCACTTTGGTACTTGTGATTTCCTTCAGAGCCCATGCTGATGTTGGGAAGCTTAGCCGTTCAGCAAAATTTTTCGATCCTAATTCAGCCATAATCTTCTTCTCAATATCATCCTTAGAGTTGATTGCTATAGGAGCCTTAAACAGTTCTGTGTTTGTCGCTGGTGTGAATGTTCGCTCAACTCCGGTGACTCGGTCGACAAACTTGTATCCAAGCTGGACATTTGCTTTATAAGCCTTACTGGGCTTACCTAGCGTTAATCGAATTTTATCCATTACATCTGCTGATCAAAGTTCTCAAAGAGATGGACTTCTTTAATACTATTTTGTAAACGCTATAAGCTCCTGCAGGTTTGTAGTTCGGGGTAAAGTGCCGTGGCGATACGGGCTTCGGTAACCTGATATTGTTTTGCTAGTAGCTTACGATTCCTCCCATTCGTGAAATTCGATATATAAACAGCTCGGCCATTCTGATTCTTAACCTTGACGCGAAATGAGGAGCCCCATCGCTTGACAGGAATATGTAGGCGCTTCAGAGCATCGAGTTCGTAAGAAAGCATGGCGAGTATATGAGTGCTGAAGATAAAAATATTCGTTTATCAACTTGGTATATTCTTGGTATCCTTCTCTCAAGATGGATCAACTTTTCCCTAGCGATAAAAAAATATTAGATTAGTCGAGAGCAATTTTACATGCACGCTTATTGTAATATCGCTTCTGCCTAACTTTAATTTCCTCCCGATGTTGATCATCGTACTCTTTTTGGCGCGCAAGAATCCTTTCCCGATTCTTCTGGTAGTAGCGCTTCTTGGCCTCCAAGATCGCTGTCTTGTTAGCCTGGTACTGTTCTGACGTGTATGGCATTTGTATCTGTATACTATGTAAAAGTTTTGTCAAGATCAAAAACTTTTCATATCGTATGACTTCAAAAAAATTAGTTAGGAAATGACTTAGTATGGCCCCCCACCACGCAAGATCTTCAGTCTCTGGCATTGTCAATATCCATTGGTAATGTTTCTTGCTCTTATTACAATGATTAGAAAAATTCCATCGCTCCATAGATGAACCACACAACAAGTTATTCGCTGCTTCAACGGTGTCTGGATTAGTTTCTTCATCATCTCTTTACTTACTTCCGGGGAATGAGCTTTCACGTGAGGGAATTTCGATAATGGATGCATACCACAGCGTTCTTGCAGCGGCCTAAACTTGCATTGCAATCCATTTTCTACAATATAGTTACACATTATTATCCCTCAGTAGTAATACCTGTATACTCTGTCGTTCATCTCTCTAATATGATCGGAACTTTTCTATAGAATATCCATTCTCTGCATAATCACTGTTCGATGATATTTGTGGTTCTCTGAGCTCTTATGAAATTTTCTATGTGATATGACCAGGGTGATGGGTGCTCTATCTCTCTCACAACGTTAGGAACAAAGTCGTGATTTCGGTGAATGTAATGCTATAACCGGGGCTAGGACCCTGTCTACGTTCGATGAACAAAAAATGGTATGCAAATGTATCTGGACACACTACTGACGTGAACGTGGTCGGCATTTCTCCCACTGAATCCACAACGAAGGCCGCGTCGAAGCCTTCTTCATTTGCGATGGCTGACAGCTCATCCAGCGCTTGTGACCGACTATGCCGCTTAGACCTTGGAATCTCCACCGCTTCCTCTAACGACCTAGTCCGCTGGTGTCGCTTGCTACCAGGCTCGACGTATTCGTCCTGCGCAGCTTCTTCTTCCTTGGTTTTTTCTGGCTCAGACGATTCTTCTTGGTCTGTGGCATCTTCATCGCGAAGGTCCACGACCACGTCTTCACCAAAGTTGCGTCTCCCACCGTCGAAGACGTCTTCCATGAACTGCGCATCGCGGCTCACTAGCACACGACCGCTCTTGATCTCTTCAAACCGATACGCTTTCTCGTGCTCCGAGTACCCGAGAAACCGACAACGCACCGACCGAGCATCGAACTTGGTGCGTTTCTCCTTCGGGACCGTCACATACGCATGGCAACCGAACACCTTGAGGTTGGACAGCAGCGGTTTCTTGCCCGTCCAGACTTGGTGCGGAGACTTGCCGTGGCTGGTAGCGCGTGTCGGACAGCGATTCCGAAGAAACGTCGCTGTCATCACCGCTTCACCCCAATATGACTTGGACAGTCCGGCATGCTCCAACATGCAGCGCGCACATTCCACCAACGTCCGGTTCATCCGTTCCGCCACTCCGTTCAGTTGAGGTGTGTACGGCGGTGTGTGAACTTCTGCACAATCCCACGCTCTCGGCAGAACTTGGCCATCTCACGAGACTTGTACTCGCCACCATTGTCACTGCGAAGTTGCTTCACACGGAGGGTTTTCACGCGACCACCCGTCTGAGTTTCGGCAAATGCCACAAATTCAGCAAATTTGGCAGCCACCTCCGACTTGTTCCGCAGCAAGTATACCACACAGAAATGCGAGTACTCGTCAATGAACGTGACGAAGTACTTCTTGCCACTGAACGTCGACGTCTTCATGGGACCGCAAACATCACTGTGGATGACTTCCAACAGTTTCTTGGCGTGGTTTGGCGACTTGGGCATGTAACTCACTCGCGTTTGCTTGCCAAGTGCACACCCATCACACAACTCCCACTGCTTCACAGCCGTCATGTTGATGCCAACCCCATAACCCTTCTTGACGATGGCGTCTAGACCGCCATGGCCAATGTGACCAAGTCGAAGGTGCCAGAGGTACGACGTGGTGTCCCCTTTGCGATCCTTCGAACTCGACACATTGGCCTCGTCAGGCATGATCGGAGTCATGCACAGCTTGAACAGTCCCTTGCCTTCACGCGCTCCGAGCTGCCACTTGATCTTCTTCGTCTCGGCGAAGCGCCCGTCGCGCTCGAACGTCACGGGACCAACATCCTTGGTGAACCTCCCGACCGAAAACAGGTTGCGCGACAACTTAGGGATGTGCCACACCTTCGTGAGCACACCCTTCTTGATCCCACGTGGAGTCTTCATGACATGACAATGTCGCCACTGCCGACCGCTTGTACCACTCCGTCGTCCGCGAGATGCACGTCCACCGGAGTCATCTTCTTGTAGTTCTTCATGTACTCTTTCGAGTACGTCATGTGCTGCGTCGCACCCGAGTCGACCAGCCAAACTTCACTCGACTTGGAGGTCCCACCACCAACCGAGAACAGGTAGTCGCCGCAGTCTTCATCATCATCGGCGACGTTCGCTCATTGCGGCCTCTGCCGCTCCGCGTTCTCACGGATCCGTACAGGACACTTGGCGATCCAATGTCCTTGTTCGCCACAATAGTGGCAGGCACTAGTCTTCTGCGCCTGCCGTCCCTTGCTCTTCCCGTTACCGCTTGTCATGAACGCTTGACCGTGCGCGGTTCCTTCAGTACCGCCACCTTGTTCCTTGCGCTTCAAGTCTTCATGCAGCAGCCGAGACGTCACGAGTTCCCATGTCAGCGAGTCGGCTCTCGACTCCAACGCGCGTGATGAGGAACTGGTACGATTCACTCAGACTTGCCAGAAGCGTGATCACCAAGTCGTCCTCGCTGACCGGAGCGCCCACCGCGTCGAGCTGTTCCGCCAGCGTCTTGACCTTGTTAATGTGCTCCAGCACATCATCACCTTCGCCCATCATCGTCGTGAAGAAACGTCGACGAAGGAAGAGCTTGTTGGCCAAACTCTTCTTCTCGAAGTGTCCTTCCATTCTTGACCATGCATCATACGCATCCTTGGCCGACCGAATCAGCGGCAACTGCGAATCCTCCATCGCGAGACAGATGATCGCCAGCGCCTTGCGAGACTTCCTCTTGAATGTCGATTGGTCCAGCGCAGTGGTGCAGTGCTCCAGCTTGATCTCTCCACTTGTCACTTCCCACAGGTCGCGCTCCTCGAGCACCATGCGCATCTTGAACTTCCACGTGTGGAAGTTGGTTCCGTCGAACTTGTTGATGCGGGAGGTCGTCGTCGAGGCAGTGTCCATGGCGAAGGCGTAGTCGGAGTCTTGGGCAGGGAAAACGGGGCTTGGGCTCATAACCAAAAGTCAAGGTCGTTTGAGCACTAGATGATAAAATGCAAAGTGATTGATTTAGGTCCTTAGTTCGCAAACTGTCTGCTACCTCTAAGCCTACTGGATGTCCTACCTGGATACACACTACTGGATTCCTAACTGGATACTGAGCTACCCCAGCCAATCAGCGACTGCCACGTCGACGCCCATCTTGTACCCACAATCTTGTACCCACGCACGACCGTAGCGTAAACACTTGTCCCGTAATCAGCTTCACGTAATCACGGGAATGCTTGTGGCACCACTGAGTGAAGGTCGTACCGGTATCTACCGGTACACCGCGGCAGGTCGAGGCGCCTTCTTGACAACAGTACTTGGCTAGAGCGATCACCATGCGCAGTGTCACGTACTTGACCACGGGTGAGAACGTCTCGGTGTAGTCGATGCCATACTTCTGCTTGAAACACTTGGTCACGAGGCGCGCCTTGTACTTCTCGATAGATCCGTCCGATTTGAGCTTGATCTTGAACACCCACTTGGTGCCAATGGCGCGTTGTCCGTTGGGCAACTTGGCAGCACGAAACACACCACGAAGTCGCATCGACTTGAGCTCGGTACGAATTGCCTTACGCCAGTGCACTTGGTCCGGACCATTTACCACTTCTTGGAATGTCGATGGCTCCGATAAATCCACAGTTGCTTCGATTGCGTTAGCACTTGCACGCCAAAACACAGAAGGTATCGACTCGTCATCTTGGTCGCCAGATTTTTCTTCTTCGTCAGGATTCACTCGGTTCGGCACACTTGCTTCCTCTAGTCCAACTCGGTGGCGGACGGTGCGAGGCCTTCTTCCAACGTCATCTTCGTCACTTGAACGACTCTTGCGCTTCCCCGCCTGCTTGCAGTCCGTTTGCGGAGGGCCATTATCATCAATATCGAGGGAGGCGAAGTCCAGCGCAGTATCATCGACATCTTCGTCGGAAATCGGCTGTCCAAGTCCAAAGGTCGATTCATCGAAGTTGACATCGCGACTGATTACCACCTTCTCCGCCTCGATGTCATAAACTCGATACGCCTTCGACACTTCTTCATAACCCAGGAAAATACCTTCACGAGCCTTGGGGTCCCACTTGAGTCGCTTCTCTCTTGGCGTCAAAATGTACGTCCGGCAGCCGAAGATCCGCATGTGCTTCACACTCGGCTTGGACTTGTACACGATCTCGAACGGAGTTTTGTCCGGCGACTTCGGAGACGGCAGACGATTCTTGATGTAGATGGCCGTCATCGCCGCCTCAGCTCAGAAACACTTGTCCAAGCCAGCGTAGTGGAGCATGCTGCGGCCAATAGTCACGATTGTTCGGTTGGCGCGCTCAGCAGTCGCGTTGGTCTGGTGCGCATACCGAACCGTAGGCTGGACTTCGATGCCGTGATCTTCGTAAAAAGCCTTGAGCGAGTTGGTCGCGAACTCCTTGGCTCCGTCATGCCGCACGAATTTCACCTTGGCATCGAATTGCCTCTCCACCTTGGTGATGAACTTGCGCAGAAAGCCTTCACTCTCCGACTTGGCACGCAGACAGAATCCCGACATGCAGCTACTTGCTTCATCCGTGATGAGCAGTAAGTAACGGCTGACACCCAGCGACTCTTCCTCCATGGGTCCACAAATGTCGAAGTGGAGGAACTCGAATGACTTGTACTTGGTTTTGTTCGGGTTGCTCGGGAATGGTTTTTGGACCATCTTCCCTTGTTGGCAACCGCGACACATACTTGATCCACTCGACTTCGAGGGTACCTTCGCGTCCTTGATCATGTTGTTGTTGACCATCTTGCGAAGTACCTCAACCGCAGCGTGACCCATCCGCGCGTGTAAGTCGACAGTGTTTCCTCCTGTCACCGCATTCGCTGATCGCTGAGGCGTGTGAAGCCAGTAGAGTCCGTCCACGAGATCCACCGTTGCCACCACTTGCTTCGAGCCCTTACGCGCAACGTGCATCTTGTTGCCGTCGAACACCACTTGAAACTTGCCACTCTTGTTGATCTGTGGCACTGACAGAAGATTCTTGCTCATGCTCGGCATGTACAGCGCGTCCTTGATCTCGATGTCGTGCTCGTCGCCGTTGGGTAGGACCACTCGTTGCACGATGGTCCCCACACCCTTGATCGCGGCCTTGTTGCCGTCAGCCACCGAAAGTTCACCTTCATCTTGCTCATTCAGCGTGGTGAACTTGGCCTTGTCGTTGCAGATGTGGTGCGTTGCGCCGCTGTCGACCGCCCACATCCCGGACACATTCTTGCCCGTCGAAATTCCACACTCCAGAGAAACTGCAAATGCCACTCGATCGTAGTCGTAGTCGTAGTCATAGCCGTCACTGCCGTTTCTCCATTGGATGTTGTTGGCCCCGCGTCCACGGCCATTGTTGTTGCCGCTGCGTCTTGGGCCCCGATTCTCATCTTTCTGCTTGGTCCAGCACTTGTCAATCACATGCCCCAATTTCCCACAGTACGTGCATTGACGAGATTCCCGGTCGGTGTTGAACGCCTTGGCCGCGTTCTCCATCTTCACCGTCGCCGTCTTCTCGCCTTGCCTCTTGATGTGCTCGTTCGTGAGCACCTTCACAACGTCTTGCGATCGCAGCTCTGCGTTGCTCATCTCCAACTTTAGCGCGACGTTCTCGTCGCTCTTGGGGAGACTGCGCAGCAAACAGATCGCCACGTCCTCGTCCTCCATCTTGGCGCCGATGCTGCTGAGCTTGGCGCTGATGTTGAGAACTTCATTGCAATGATGAAGTACATTGCCGCCTTCCGCCATCTCCATGCTGAAGGGCTGTCGCTTCAGGTGAATGCTGTTGTCAAGAAGGCGCCTCGACCTGCCGCGGTGTACCGGTAGATACCGGTACGACCTTCACTCAGTGGTGCCACAAGCATTCCCGTGATTACGTGAAGCTGATTACGGGACAAGTGTTTACGCTACGGTCGTGCGTGGGTACAAGATTGTGGGTACAAGATGGGCGTCGACGTGGCAGTCGCTGATTGGCTGGGGTAGCTCAGTATCCAGTTAGGAATCCAGTAGTGTGTATCCAGGTAGGACATCCAGTAGGCTTAGAGGTAGCAGACAGTTTGCGAACTAAGGACCTAAATCAATCACTTTGCATTTTATCATCTAGTGCTCAAACGACCTTGACTTTTGGTTATGAGCCCAAGCCCCGTTTTCCCTGCCCAAGACTCCGACTACGCCTTCGCCATGGACACTGCCTCGACGACGACCTCCCGCATCAACAAGTTCGACGGAACCAACTTCCACACGTGGAAGTTCAAGATGCGCATGGTGCTCGAGGAGCGCGACCTGTGGGAAGTGACAAGTGGAGAGATCAAGCTGGAGCACTGCACCACTGCGCTGGACCAATCGACATTCAAGAGGAAGTCTCGCAAGGCGCTGGCGATCATCTGTCTCGCGATGGAGGATTCGCAGTTGCCGCTGATTCGGTCGGCCAAGGATGCGTATGATGCATGGTCAAGAATGGAAGGACACTTCGAGAAGAAGAGTTTGGCCAACAAGCTCTTCCTTCGTCGACGTTTCTTCACGACGATGATGGGCGAAGGTGATGATGTGCTGGAGCACATTAACAAGGTCAAGACGCTGGCGGAACAGCTCGACGCGGTGGGCGCTCCGGTCAGCGAGGACGACTTGGTGATCACGCTTCTGGCAAGTCTGAGTGAATCGTACCAGTTCCTCATCACGGCGTTGGAGTCGAGAGCCGACTCGCTGACATGGGAACTCGTGACGTCTCGGCTGCTGCATGAGGACTTGAAGCGCAAGGAACAAGGTGGCGGTACTGAAGGAACCGCGCACGGTCAAGCGTTCATGACGAGTGGCAACGGGAAGAGCAAGGGACGGCAGGCGCAGAAGACTAGTGCCTGCCACTATTGTGGCGAACAAGGACATTGGATCGCCAAGTGTCCTGTACGGATCCGCGAGAACGCGGAGCGGCAGAGGCCGCAACGAGCGAACGTCGCCGATGATGATGAAGACTGCGGCGACTACCTGTTCTCGGTTGGTGGTGGGACCTCCAAGTCGAGTGAAGTTTGGCTGGTCGACTCGGGTGCGACGCAGCACATGACGTACTCGAAAGAGTACATGAAGAACTACAAGAAGATGACTCCGGTGGACGTGTATCTCGCGGACGACGGAGTGGTACAAGCGGTCGGCAGTGGCGACATTGTCATGTCAATGAAGACTCCACGTGGGATCAAGAAGGGTGTGCTCACGAAGGTGTGGCACATCCCTAAGTTGTCGCGCAACCTGTTTTCGGTCGGGAGGTTCACCAAGGATGTTGGTCCCGTGACGTTCGAGCGCGACGGGCGCTTCGCCGAGACGAAGAAGATCAAGTGGCAGCTCGGAGCGCGTGAAGGCAAGGGACTGTTCAAGCTGTGCATGACTCCGATCATGCCTGACGAGGCCAATGTGTCGAGTTCGAAGGATCGCAAAGGGGACACCACGTCGTACCTCTGGCACCTTCGACTTGGTCACATTGGCCATGGCGGTCTAGACGCCATCGTCAAGAAGGGTTATGGGGTTGGCATCAACATGACGGCTGTGAAGCAGTGGGAGTTGTGTGATGGGTGTGCACTTAGCAAGCAAACGCGAGTGAGTTACATGCCCAAGTCGCCGAACCACGCCAAGAAACTGTTGGAAGTCATCCACAGTGATGTCTGCGGTCCCATGAAGACGTCGACGTTCAGTGGCAAGAAGTACTTCGTCACGTTCATTGACGAGTACTCGCATTTCTGTGTGGTATACTTGCTGCGGAACAAGTCGGAGGTGGCTGCCAAATTTGCTGAATTTGTGGCATTTGCCGAAACTCAGACGGGTGGTCGCGTGAAAACCCTCCGTGTGAAGCAACTTCGCAGTGACAATGGTGGCGAGTACAAGTCTCGTGAGATGGCCAAGTTCTGCCGAGAGCGTGGGATTGTGCAGAAGTTCACACCGCCGTACACACCTCAACTGAACGGAGTGGCGGAACGGATGAACCGGACGTTGGTGGAATGTGCGCGCTGCATGTTGGAGCATGCCGGACTGTCCAAGTCATATTGGGGTGAAGCGGTGATGACAGCGACGTTTCTTCGGAATCGCTGTCCGACACGCGCTACCAGCCACGGCAAGTCTCCGCACCAAGTCTGGACGGGCAAGAAACCGCTGCTGTCCAACCTCAAGGTGTTCGGTTGCCATGCGTATGTGACGGTCCCGAAGGAGAAACGCACCAAGTTCGATGCTCGGTCGGTGCGTTGTCGGTTTCTCGGGTACTCGGAGCACGAGAAAGCGTATCGGTTTGAAGAGATCAAGAGCGGTCGTGTGCTAGTGAGCCGCGATGCGCAGTTCATGGAAGACGTCTTCGACGGTGGGAGACGCAACTTTGGTGAAGACGTGGTCGTGGACCTTCGCGATGAAGATGCCACAGACCAAGAAGAATCGTCTGAGCCAGAAAAAACCAAGGAAGAAGAAGCTGCGCAGGACGAATACGTCGAGCCTGGTAGCAAGCGACACCAGCGGACTAGGTCGTTAGAGGAAGCGGTGGAGATCCCAAGGTCTAAGCGGCATAGTCGGTCACAAGCGCTGGATGAGATGTCAGCCATCGCAAATGAAGAAGGCTTCGACGCGGCCTTCGTTGTGGATTCAGTGGGAGAAATGCCGACCACGTTCACGTCGGCGATGGAATCCAGCAACGCGGCCAAGTGGAAGGAAGCGTGCGATTCGGAAATCAACTCTCTTCGCAAGAATGAGACGTGGGTGTTGGTGCCGTTGCCCAAGGGACGCAAGGCGATCAGCTGCAGATGGGTGTTTCGGATCAAGGAAAAACAGGCTGGAGAGATCGAGCGGTTCAAGGCACGACTGGTGGCCAAGGTTTTTTTGCAGAAGTACGGCATCGACTACGAAGAGACCTTCGCGCCGGTGGCCAAGTTCACGTCAATCAGGATCCTGCTCAGCCTGGCAGCCAAGTACAACCTCACGGTGCACCAGATGGATGTCAAGACGGCGTTCCTGAACGGGTGGTTGGACGAAGACATCTACATGGTGCAGCCGGATGGCTTTATTGACGAGGCGCACCCAGACTTCGTGTGCAAGCTCAAGCGTTCGCTGTATGGTCTCAAGCAGTCACCGCGAATGTGGAACCAGACCATCGACAAGTTCATGCTGGAGCTGGGGTTCAAGAAGTGCGAAGCGGATCACTGCATCTACGTCAAGCGGAACGACCAAGACATGATCTTCGTGGCGCTGTACGTGGACGACTTGATCCTCGCCAGCAACAACGACGAGCTGCTCAAGTCAACCAAGGAGGCACTCAGCAAGCGATTCGAGATGACGGACATGGGTCAACTCAAGTACTTCCTCGGCATGGAAATTGATCAAGATCTTACAGCTGGAAAGGTATCGGTGCGGCAGACCAAGTTTGCGAAGGACATCCTGGAGAAGTTCAGCATGGAGAAGAGCAACCCTGTCAAGACACCACAAGACCCAGGACTCAAGCTGACCAAGGCCATGTGCGAAGGAAGTTGCAAGCACAAAGTGACCATGGCGAAGGTGCCGTACCGGAATGCAGTCGGCTGCCTGATGTACCTCATGGTGGGGACTCGACCAGACCTTGCAGCCGCAGTGGGAGTTCTCAGCCAGTTTGCCGCGGATCCGTGTCCGACACACTGGCAAGCGCTCAAGAGGGTGTTACGCTACATCCAAGGTACGAAGACTCATGGCATCGAGTTTCGCGCGAGCAGCGAGGACGGACTCCAAGGTTATTCGGATGCAGATTGGGCCGGCGACATCGAGTCTCGACGAAGTACAAGCGGCTACGCGTTCATGATGAACGGCGGATGCATCAGCTGGAGAAGCAAGAAGCAGCGGACGGTGGCGCTATCATCGACGGAGGCAGAGTACATGGCGTTGACGGAAGCAACACAAGAAGCTATCTGGCTCAAGGCATTCCTGTGCGAGATCGGCGAGATGAAGACCAAGTCAGCAGTCAAGATCTACGAGGACAACCAAGGCTCCATCGCGTTGGCCAAGAACCCGGAGTTCCACAAGCGCACCAAGCACATCGACATTCGCTACCACTTCGTGCGCGAGAAGGTTGAAGACGGCCAAGTGGTGTTGGAGTACTGCTCGACAAAGGACATGCTGGCGGACTTGATGACCAAGCCGATCACCGCCGTGCAGTTCGATATTCTCCGGAGCAAGCTCGGAATCCAAGGCGCAATTACGGCCGAGTCGAGTGGGAGTGTTGTCAAGAAGGCGCCTCGACCTGCCGCGGTGTACCGGTAGATACCGGTACGACCTTCACTCAGTGGTGCCGCAAGCATTCCCGTGATTACGTGAAGCTGATTACGGGACAAGTGTTTACGCTACGGTCGTGCGTGGGTACAAGATTGTGGGTACAAGATGGGCGTCGACGTGGCAGTCGCTGATTGGCTGGGGTAGCTCAGTATCCAGTTAGGAATCCAGTAGTGTGTATCCAGGTAGGACATCCAGTAGGCTTAGAGGTAGCAGACAGTTTGCGAACTAAGGACCTAAATCAATCACTTTGCATTTTATCATCTAGTGCTCAAACGACCTTGACTTTTGATGCGACCAGCCTTCTGCGATCCTCCGTACAGCGTCTTCAGGCGCGACCACGCTACCCACGCTTCCTCGCAAATGTCCACCACATGATGGTAGTCCGCGTCCATGTGGAGCAGCATCAGTCCGAACGCGATGTTGCTCGACTCAACGTAGTCGTCCTTGGCCCGAGTGTCCGCGAAGGTCGGAGTCGTCTCGCGGTTCACGACATGCCACACCGACTTGGTCAGGAACACGCCACGCATGTAGCGGTTCCACGTCGCGTAATTGTCGCCGTTGAACTTGTCAATGGAGACCTTGGTGGAGACGTCTTGGGCAGAGGACATGGTGCTTGGGCTCATAATCTGATAAAGGGTATGGATCTTGGACGAAGAGAAGGGAAGGGAGAGTCACCACTCGGAGCTTGACCGGAGCGAGGACAGTAGACCACTTGAGGGGAAGAAGGAAGATTCGAAAGTGATTGATTAAGGTCTTTCGTTTGCAAGACTACTTGCTATCTCTAGACCTACCGGATACACACTACTTGATTCTTTTCTGGATACTGCTCAGTTACTACAGCCAATCAGAGAGTGCCACGTCGCTTCCCCATCTTGTACCTACAATCTTGTACCTACATGTAGCGTAATCGACGGTGGCGTAATCACTGATGGCGTAATCAACGTGGGATCGCATTGGCGGTTCGGGTTAACCGGTTCACGGTCAATAACCGTTATCAAACCGGTTACCCTCAATAGAAGTCACTTCGAATCTAACTACTGGAGAACTGGCGAGTGATTTATCCGAAGAAGTTGTCGTATCAGCTGCTATCCTAACGAGTTGTGACGAGCCAGAGGCAACTGAAGACCCAATGGGAATAACTGGAGAAACCCAACGTGTATTAACGCCGATACAACTGGGAGTGAGTCGTCTACCACCGATGCTGATGGTGGGGGTGAGGCGAGCACTAAGAAGAGCGCTGCGGAAGCGACGGCCGGACTTACCAGAGTGTTTTCCAAAGAAGAACTGAACGAACTAACTGAGGGAGGAAAGAATGGGGTACTAGAAGAAAAGGAAGGATATGATAAAGAGCTTGAGGAGCGACTCTTCCCGCTGGATGAAGTAGAACTCAAGAAAAGAATGGAAGTGAATGCGTCGCAGTCGCAGAAGATGTCACTTGTCGACTTGAGCACTGTTTTGGGAATCCCAGAAGAAGTCATAAGTAGGACGAGGGAGTCGTCACCTGGAGTGCTCTCTACGCCCGAATACTGGACTGCTTGGTATCGGAAGACACTAGCTGTGACTGGAGCTGCTAAACGAGCTAATCGTGACTTCAGCGACTTGAGGAAGTCGGATGGAGGTAACTACTCCCACAATCCCGAGAGAGTCACTGATTCAGACGAGCGCGATGTGGGGGGTGGAATATTTGAGAGTACTTCGACCGAGTATCAGGCAGGAGCAAGTGAAGAATTGCCCTCCTACTCGTACGACGAGGAAGCAGTGATCGCGAATTTGGCCATCGACTTGTCCGAAACTTCTGACAGTGCCGTCGATGCCGTGACTGTATCTTCCCGACAGAGGAAACGCTTAGACCCGAAGTGGCGGGCTCTAGTCCAAAGGATGGTGTACTACGTAGTCAAGGAAGAAGAAAAGTCGAACCCTGGGTGTGTTGACTGTGGGTCGCCTCTCTTGAGTGAGTTGGTCCTCCGGGAAGTCGATCCAAAGGTAAATAATCTCGAAGAACGTGCTCTGGCGAAAGTGGCCCAGTACTATCGCGCAATGAGTAACTCGGTGATGAATCGTATCGTGGGTGTGATAGTGGAGAAATACTTGAGCGAAGGTCCACTCATCCGAGCTAAGTTGAAAGAGCGAGAAGATCGGTGTGACGACTGCCTAAAGACAGCTCTCCCGTCGCGAAAAACGCGGAGCCCGAAGCAAGTGCGCTTCGACTACTCCTCTTTGACTGGTCAGAAGACCGAAGAACTGGGGCCTCGATGTTCGCGTGAAGACTCGAACAGCGTGTACGAGTACGCGTACGTAGTGACTGACCCCGTGCGAGTCGCCCCTGCGCGGCGAGTTGGTGACTCTCTGAAGACCGGACTAGTTGAGCGGGACATGCTCGACGAGAGTGAAGTCACCAATGTAGTGCCTGAAGGCAAGCGAGTGATTGGCTCAGTGGGCGGTGTGGATGCTACTTCTCCTGGGTATGTTGACTGTGTACCAGTGGATATACTCATCGACTCCGGAGCAGTGGTGAGCTTGATCGACCGTAAATTGCTCAGACGGATTGGGCGAGCTAATGACTCACTGCGACCGTATGACGGAAACTTGAACGGAGTGTCGGGTCACCAACTCAAGATACGTGGTGTAGCGGACCTTCCCCTTCGACTCGGGTCAGTGGAGATTGTCCGACCTTTTGTGGTCGTCGAACACATGTACGTAGATGTGATACTTGGGACCGACTCACTCCGTCAGTTCCGAGCCGTCGTTGACTTAGACACTAGTACAGTGACTCTGAAGGACACGGGTGAAGTGTTCTCATTGGGCACTCCGAGAGTTGAAGAAGCGTACTCCGCCAGAGTGAGTTCGACTATTCGCATTTGTCCGGGTGGTCAGGCCCTGGTGGTGTCTGAAGTCCGAGGTCAAGCAAGTAACGGGCAAACTGTGCTGGTTGAGGGTGTCCCCGGACTGGAGGGACCGTACGAGTGGCCCGAATTCTCTGTACTGTGAACCGAGGAAAACTACTAGTTGAAGTCTGCAATGCCTCCTCTGAAGAACTGATCATCAAGAAAGACACTCTAGTAGCGGCTGCTACGGTGGTGCCCGAGTCAGCTTTCGAGTTTGAGTCCCAAGCGACTCCTCTACTGAGTAGTGACTCGAGACCCACCGAGTCTACGAGAACTGCTGACGAGGACTGGGTACACTCTGTAGAGAGCTCTGCTGGTGCTACCATGGACTCGTCTCGCCACTCCATGCCGAACCTTAAAAGGGAACTAGCTGATGCGTTCGCAGTCGACTTCACCGATTCGAAGTTGAGTGAGGAACAGAGGAGACTGTTCCGCCAGACACTCGGGTCTTTTAGAGACTTGTTTGTTGAGACTTCCATGAAACCTGGTCGAACTCACCTACTCGAGTTCGAGATAGACACTGGAGATCACCCCCTATCAAGCAGCGACCCTACCGCGTTTCCAAAGCTGAAGGCGATGTCATGGAAGCCGAAGTGCAACCGTATCTGGACCTGGGACTCATCCAACCCTCGAGTAGTCCTTGGGCTAGTCCAGTCCTGATGATCCGCAAACCAGATGGGGGTATCCGTTTCTGTATCGACTACCGACGACTAAACGCAGTGACTGTGAAGGACTGTTATCCGATGCCGCTTATCGATGACACCCTGGACGTGTTAGGGAACGCAAAGCTCTTCTCGACTATGGACATTGCCTCGGGATATTGGAACGTGCCGATGGCTGCCGGGAGTGTCGGGAAGACGGCCTTCGCTTGCAAGTTCGGACTGTTCGAGTGGTTAGTCCTGCCATTTGGACTGTGCAATGCAGTGCCTGCTTTTGAGCGACTTATGGAAGGAGTGCTAGTTGGCTTGAAATGGCGGACTTGTTTAGTCTACTTGGACGACTGTGTGGTATTCAGTGACGACTTCCCGACTCACCTTGTGCGACCTCGACAAGTGCTAGAGCGGTTCAGGACTGGCGGTTTTAAACTCAAGATGAAGAAGTGCAAGTGGGGTCGCGACCAAGTGGCCTTCCTCGGTCACATAGTCACTCCCTCCGGTATACTTCCTAATCCTCAGAAGGTGAAGGCAGTCATGAATGTCGAGCGACCTAGTGATCTCCGTGCAGTCCGTGCGTTCCTGGGTTTGACTAGTTACTTCCGGAGGTACATCCCTGGGTATGCCGCTATCTCTGCACCTATTGAGGGGTTGAAAGCCAAGGGTGTCCATTTCGAGTGGAGTCCCGACTGCGAGTCCGCTTTCGTGCAACTGAAGCGTAAGCTGGTCGAATCCCCTATTTTAGTCTACCCCAACTTCAACAAACGGTTTAAGCTCTACGTAGACGCTTCGAAGTTGGCAGTGGGTGCCTGCTTGATGCAAGAAGTCGCAGGTCGTGACCGAGCTATCGCCTACGCTAGTAAGTTGCTAGTCGGATCAGAGAAGAACTGGATTAACAACCAAGATGGCACTTCGGAGATCGAGTGCTGGGGAATCGTGTGGGCGACTCGCAAGTTCAGGTGCTACCTTGACCGTTGCGAGTTCGACCTCTACACCGACCACAAAGCTCTACTATGGGTGTTCAGTGACGCGAACAGGACTAACAACGCTAAACTAGCCCGGTGGGCGATGGAGTTGTCCCAGCTACGGTTCAAAGTGTATCGCCGGCCTGGTACTTCTATGGGTGACGTTGATGGACTCTCTAGTGACTGTCAACGCTGTTGCTATGGCCGATCTACTGAACGAGGCCAACGAGGAAGAACCTACTTCGGTCCTGGTCGGGGAGGGAGGGACTGAGTTCGCAGCTGAAGAAGTCGCTGAAACTACTCCTACTGCCGTCGAAGGGAGTGATCAAGTTCTGGTCGGGGAGCGACTCCCCGACGAAGAACCTACTGCTGATCCTGCTACTCAAGTCCCGCCACCTATGGAGACTCCCCTGGCCGAAGAACAACTGCTGGTTTCTCCCATTGACGTGTTTGGACTGGACCAAGCCCGCTTTAAGGAAGAGCAGAAACGCACCCCGTGGATACTCGCTATGATTGCTATTGAGGGTAACCGGTTTGATAACGGTTATTGACCGTGAACCGGTTAACCCGAACCGCCAATGCGATCCCACGTTGATTACGCCATCAGTGATTACGCCACCGTCGATTACGCTACATGTAGGTACAAGATTGTAGGTACAAGATGGGGAAGCGACGTGGCACTCTCTGATTGGCTGTAGTAACTGAGCAGTATCCAGAAAAGAATCAAGTAGTGTGTATCCGGTAGGTCTAGAGATAGCAAGTAGTCTTGCAAACGAAAGACCTTAATCAATCACTTTCGAATCTTCCTTCTTCCCCTCAAGTGGTCTACTGTCCTCGCTCCGGTCAAGCTCCGAGTGGTGACTCTCCCTTCCCTTCTCTTCGTCCAAGATCCATACCCTTTATCAGATTATGAGCCCAAGCACCATGTCCTCTGCCCAAGACGTCTCCACCAAGGTCTCCATTGACAAGTTCAACGGCGACAATTACGCGACGTGGAACCGCTACATGCGTGGCGTGTTCCTGACCAAGTCGGTGTGGCATGTCGTGAACCGCGAGACGACTCCGACCTTCGCGGACACTCGGGCCAAGGACGACTACGTTGAGTCGAGCAACATCGCGTTCGGACTGATGCTGCTCCACATGGACGCGGACTACCATCATGTGGTGGACATTTGCGAGGAAGCGTGGGTAGTGTGGTCGCGCCTGAAGACGCTGTACGGAGGATCGCAGAAGGCTGGTCGCATCTACCTGAAGCGACAGCTCTTCAGCATGGAGATGGCGGAAGGCGGCAATGTACTTCTTCATTGCAATGAAGTTCTCAACATTAGCGCCAAGCTCAGCAGCATCGGCGCCAAGATGGAGGACGAGGACGTGGCGATCTGTTTGCTGCGCAGTCTCCCCAAGAGCGACGAGAACGTCGCGCTAAAGTTGGAGATGAGCAACGCAGAGCTGCGATCGCAAGACGTTGTGAAGGTGCTCACGAACGAGCACATCAAGAGGCAAGGCGAGAAGACGGCGACGGTGAAGATGGAGAACGCGGCCAAGGCGTTCAACACCGACCGGGAATCTCGTCAATGCACGTACTGTGGGAAATTGGGGCATGTGATTGACAAGTGCTGGACCAAGCAGAAAGATGAGAATCGGGGCCCAAGACGCAGCGGCAACAACAATGGCCGTGGACGCGGGGCCAACAACATCCAATGGAGAAACGGCAGTGACGGCTATGACTACGACTACGACTACGATCGAGTGGCATTTGCAGTTTCTCTGGAGTGTGGAATTTCGACGGGCAAGAATGTGTCCGGGATGTGGGCGGTCGACAGCGGCGCAACGCACTACATCTGCAACAGTAGTTTATCCAGATACATTTGCATACCATTTTTTGTTCATCGAAAGTAGACAGGGTCCTAGCCCCGGTTATAGCATTACATTCACCGAAATCACGACTTTGTTCCTAACGTTGTGAGAGAGACAGAGCACCCATCACCCTAGTCATATCACATAGAAAATTTCATAAGAGCTAGAGAACCACAAATATCATCGAACAGTGATTATGCAGAGGAGTTGATAAAAAATATGTGAGCTTACTTAAGGAGCGCATCTAATTCAGCCTTCAACTTCGGAATTTTTTTAAATAACAAACTCGTTTGCTCAACCATTCAATGTAGTTTGGATCAATTGATTGGATCTGATTGATAGTTTTGTTGCGGTATTTGCCCCAAGTCATTAAGAATGATCCATCATCATTGCCGTATTTTTGAACCAGGAACTTGCCAATATCACTATCGTCTTCAATGAGACTTTTTTGATTCGATAACCAGCGGCAGTATCCTGGGTCGGAGGCATACACCTCTTCAATAGTTTTAGACTTGTGCTTCCCAAACGTCAATGTAGTCATCATATATCTATATATGTACCCAGATCAAGTATTTCAAATTTATTTAAATATTCAATCAATCTGCTCTCTGGACCTCACCAGTGAGGCGATCGATGTCAAGCTCACGTTCATATACAATCAAAACCAGTAGATTCATCCCAGTGGCCGAGCCGTTAATACCGGATACCTGAATAGCTTGTGGAACATCCTTTTGACTTAGGCGTGAGCAATCAGCTACAAGAATACGCTGAGCCATAGACCACTGAAGCGAGTCAACGAGACCGTTGCTTACCTCGTGACTAAGATCTCCATTGATGGCGCCCAACTTGCTAAATTCGTCAGGGAAGGATTCAAAATCATACTCCTGACTACTGGCAAAGACATTCTCATTACCTAGCTGTACTTGGAAGTTTCGGATGGATGCCCCAGGCATACACGTCCATGGAGCACTATCGAAAGGACTCTGGTACTGAGGGGTGCCGTGGGCAGAAGCGAAATGTCCTGCGCTAGTCTCAGCGAACGGAATGAGAGCAACATACTTAACATTCTTCTTGTATCCGGATACCTGTAACGCAAACGGAGCATTTAGTTGACCAGTAGGCACAGCCGGGGAAATACCAGCCACTTTCGTGAACATCTGAGCAAAGCAATCCTGATAACGAATAGTCTTGACGGGCTTTTGATTAATCTGGGTTGAATTCTTGATCGTATAAAACAGGATGTAGAGACGCGTGGTTGTGTATGGGAAGTATTCACCTATCTGACTAGTCGAGGTGAAGGCGTTTCCAAGAGGACCGAAACTGAACGATAGCTGAGATCCAGCGGCCGTCAAAATATCATTCATAGGAGCCGCTGGAGTAATCGTATCGCTAGCTGCCGTCTTGGCTGCAGCGGTTGCTAGAGCTGCCATGATAGGGACAGTCTGGCCAGAAGTCATGGTAGTCGAGTCGAGCTTCATGGTAGAAGCAGTTCCCGATAGTGCAACAGTTCCAGCGTTGATGCGAAGTTGTAACTTAATCTGAGGATTGGCTACGAGATCGAGTTCCTTAAAGATAGGATGTAGGTCAACTAGCTTGATCTTTAGCATATGAAACCACTTACCCACAGCCTTGTCGTTTCCATAGGACGTGGCATCACATTCCTTGAAGCAGCCACGGCTGTTCTGCTGGAGGACCTGCTTAGTAGCTGTGCTGCCAAACGATGCCCACGAGAAAGCACCACTAGCCTCGGTAGAATCGACAGGGGCAGGGGTATTTGTTAATCGCTTGAAGAAGCCAGGGTTGTAAGTCCATGGTTCCTGAGCCTGAGATAATGTTGTATCGAGAGGTGATGCTACGCTGATCTGATTGTTAGAGTAACCGTCGCCAGTCGAGCTTGCCGAGGCGGTGAAGTTGATACCTTGCCACGAATCGGGATATAGATGCATATCAGCACCATGCTTGGCAACCTCATCTTGAGAAAGCTCAGTCATAGCTCGTAGATTATTCCAGAAGCCCTTGTATTCAGTTTCCGTCACAACCTTCTTTCCGTTGAGCTCAACAGTTAATGAATCAACGATATTGGCAACATTGCATTTGAGAGAGCAGGCGAACCGAGACAGATTGGTCTTGTTAAGCTCAGCAGATCCAGTAGATTTAGCTGTTACTACGTATGGGAGAGTGATGTAGGCATCTTTTAGAGAACCAAACCCACGAGAACCAGTTAGTTGCGACGTGGCGTCGATCGTGATAAGACCCGAGTTGTATGAACCCTGGTTTCCATCCACTACGTATGCGATCGATTTTCCCTTTGAAATATCGATGACTGGGTCGGACTTCAGAGCCGATTGGAGTAGGTACGCATCTGCTAATTGAGTAGTATCACTCATAATGGAAATTATACTCTCTCATACATAGTCTGAGCAAAAATAAATAAATGAATTAAGATGGAGTTTGTGAAGGGCGTTACTTCAGATGATGACCTAGTAGAGCTCTCCAAACGAGTTGGTGTTACATTGGACGGTATATATGAGCTTGAAGAGATCAAATAACCGCTACCATCGAACGGTAACTATCTAGTATTGCTTCGAACTAGCCCTGGGGTTGGGCATTGGACATGTCAGTCCGATGGTGAATGGTTTGATTCCATGGGGACTCCTCCTCCGAGAGCAATAGGTAATATACCTTACTTTGATAGGCAAATCCAAGGCAGTTCCGATGAATATTGTGGCATTTACTGCAAACTTTATTTATACGCCAAAACGCACAGCCAGATGTATTTGTTTGACAGATTCACAGATTTGGATACGGATGTTATTTAATTTTCTGATCTTTTAGTTATGATATACGATCATGTACAAGGAGTTGTCTGTTTCGAGCTCTATTCAAGCGAAGCGCCTATTAAAGGCAGCGAACAGCGGGAATCTATCACTAACCAAAGCTGATCTAGCAGGTTCTGGTGCAACACTTCATCTACATCCCGAGAGCTATGCCAAGGTGATGCGAGCGAAGAAGGCTGGTAAAGGTTGCCGCCTATGTATCACTCGTCATGAAGTCGAATATCCAATGATCGAGAAGAGTGGTTCCGGTATGCATGGAGCATCCATTTGGGGGAAAATTTGGTCTGATTTGAAGTCAGCATGGAAACCAGTTATCAAGCCTGCTCTATCTGCCGCTGCTGACGGTCTTGCAAATATGGGATCAGCGTACGTAACTTCAACTGGTCGCGACCCATCTCTTGTTGGTGTAGCCCGTCAGGCTCTTAAGAAATTCACAGGAATTGGTGTTGTTGATGAGGCTAAGCCCAGCCGCCGTAGCCACCCTGCTAAGGGTTCGCCTGAGATGAAGGCCAAGATGGCTAGACTTCGAGCGATGCGTAAGACAGGAGTTAGTCAGAAGCGTGCTGGGAGCTTTCGGCTGTCATAATTACCCTGACGACAAGAGGCGCATGCCTGAGTCAAAGACTTTAAGCAAGCTTATTAATCTAAAAAAATATATTTATATATATAACGATTAATTATTTTTTTATCCTAACAATCAGAGATATGAGTAGGTTCGTATCATTGAGCTTAGCGAATCGTTCCTCCTGATCGGCAATCGTGATTGTAATCGATGCATACGAACCATTTGGAACATCTACCCAGCAAAACTCATTAGGCTGATAGCTTACTAACTGACCTATAGTTGTTCCAGCGGTGTTAAACGTTGTTAGTATATCATCAGGAATACAATATGGGTTATTCACGAGTGAGCACCGTAGATGATATGAAGATACGGGATTGATTTGAGGAGGAATCGGAGGCAAGATCGACTGAAGCGTATAGAGATTATTGGTTGGGAAAATGCCACTCCGAAATCCTATGATCTTTCCAAATTCCGCGTTATCAATGTTGATTTTAGGTACATAAGTGAATCCAGCAGGTAGACCCGTACCAGAAGGGGAGTAGATGCCTGTCGGAGGTCGACTCCATCCTGTAGGGAGAGAAGTCGGAACAGGGCTCAGATCGGCTTGACAGCTATAATAGGTCGGATTCTCTGATATATTGAAGTAGAAAACATTATCTCCGTCAGCATTGATCAGATATGCACCACCACTAACCAGCGCAGCTTGCACTGCAGAATTTATGTTAGCATATGAATAGTATCCATCTTTGAGGGTAATCTGGATAATCGCGTACGTACTGCCTGTGGGCATTAGAACTTTGAATGTATTGTTGCTGTAGGCAGTTGAGTCGATGTTGAACTGAGAATTGAACATGTTGATGCTATGAATAGCAATCTCTGAATTTACGAAGTTAACGGAGCTACCTGGGAATTCATATCGAAGCACATTGTTGTACCCGTTAGGTACGATATGTCGCGAACTTAGCGTGATGATATTCGACATGACAGTTGTTGCTACATATCTAATCGCCAAAAGAAATCGGTTTATCATTGAAATTATAACGTAAAATGGATTGCACGTTATCGATCATCAGAGCCTGTCCCCGCTCTCTGGTAGCGTCATTATACGCTCTGATTAGCTTCTCTAGCGTAACTCCTGGTAGGCTGAAGTCGCTAATTACCATTTTCAAATCCCGACTGGAATTAGCCTTGAGAATCCACAGATACTCCGAATTTAATAGAATTAGCTTATCAGTCGCGAACCAGCTATGTTAAGAATAAAGTTGAAATACGCTTGTGTCTCCCACGAATAAAGTAGTGACTAAATACATCATGCTGGAGCTTTTTATCAGAGCTGTAGTCATCAATAATAACAAGTTGGATTCCTACGCGAGGATCCTTGTGAATATCATCTACACTGGGGGGTGAGGATGGGTCATAGATCGTGATAAAGCCTTGTAGCTTATCCCTCATATAATTATAGAGCTCTTGATCAGGGTTACGCGGGATTATGTGTAAATTACTGAAGACATTAGGACTGTTTTTAACTAGGTGAAAAACTAAATTTGTTTTCCCGGCATTACTGGGAGCGAGAATGATTCCTCTGAATAGCTTCCTGATCCCCAGTTGTTTAATATCGCCTAGTGAGTCTGTTCGATACTGTTTGGGTAGCGCAGCACCCCAGTTGTCGATGCGTTTAGCCATCTCTCGTGAAAGTATATCCTTTGGTATATAGTTTGAGCGAAACAATGGGATTTACCTATAGACCTCCGAGCCAAGAGGCAACAACATTCAATCCTAATTACTATGCAACAGGTTCAGATATCCTAACGCTTGAAATGGCTGATGCTTTATATTTGAATCGAAGTGATTATAGAATTAGCTACCTAAGCTCTGTTACTATGGGGCAAGCTTCCCCAATGTCCGCCCTGGTTGTTGATGGGAATAAAGACATCACAGAAATCAACTCTATAAGTTGCACTTCGCTTAAGCTTAACGGGGCGTCAGTTGATTTAAGCAGACACCAGGTCAAGCAACAGCATCCAAAGCCCTTATACTGAACTCTTCAAAGGAGATCAGCATCCTCGGGAGCATCGATTCGGTCACATACGAACAGAATGGGGTATCATAGGATTTAAGCCGCTTATCGACAGTGCTAGGTACAGCAGAAGCCAGTAAAACACTTGTCACGGATGCTAGTGTCGGTCTTACGGGGCTCAGATCTCTGACAATTTCTGGCTCAGATGTTAATAAAAAGTCAAGGTCGTTTGAGCACTAGATGATAAAATGTGATTTAGGTCCTTAGTTCGCAAACTGCCTGCTACCTCTAAGCCTACTGGATGTCCTACCTGGATACACACTACTGGATTCCTAACTGGATACTGAGCTACCCCAGCCAATCAGCGACTGCCACGTCGACGCCCATCTTGTACCCACAATTTTGTACCCACGCACGACCGTAGCGTAAACACTTGTCCCGTAATCACCTTCACGTAATCACGGGAATGCTTGCGGCACCACTGAGTGAAAGGTCGTACCGGTATCTACCGGTGCACCGCGGCAGGTCGAGGCGCCTTCTTGACAGCAACGTCGACCTTGTAGCTTGCATTCACGCTTGAACCAGCGATATTAATGTTGCCATTAGTGTCCATCAGTAAGCGATCAGCTAGCGCATACCGCCAGAAATAACAATTAGGGGTCGTGCTATTAGCAGAACCTCGTACACCTTGCTCCATTTGATAGTAGGAAACGAAATTCATCGAAGCTGCTGATGAAGTTGTATCATTCTGGACAACTAAACTCTTATTAAGACCCGAACCTACAACTGTCAGAGATCCGAGCCCCGTAAGACCGATACTAGCATCCGTGACAAGTGCTTTAGAAGCTTCGGCGGTACCGTAAGTCGAAACGGATAGCTTAGACAAGTCAGCGGTTGCTCCACCGACGTAGAGGCTACTACAGTTGAGCGCTCCATTGACGTCGAGCTTGTAGCTGGTGCTAATAGACGATCCTCCAATGTTAACGTTGCCATTGGTGTCCATTATCAAGCGATCACTCAGAGCATACTTAATAAAGAATTGATTTGCACGAGATGTATTTGATGAGCCGCGTACTCCCATTTCACACTGATAGTAGCTTACGAAATTCATCGAAGCCGCTGATGCAGTAGTATCATTTTGAATGATAAGTGACTTATTAAGTCCCGATCCAGTGACTGTTAGAGATCTCAGTCCTGTAAGAGCAACGCTAGAATCAGTAGTCAAAGCCTTAGAAGCTTCTGCTGCTCCATTAGTTGTTACAGCGAGTAGACCTAGTTTTGACAGATCCGCAGCTGAACCTCTGATGTAAAGACTGCTACAATTCAATGTACCGCTAACACTGAGTTTGTATGTCGTATTTACACTCGTCCCCCCAACATTACTGTTCCCATTGATATCCATCAGTAAGCGATCAGCTAGAGCGTACCGCCAGAAATAACAACTAGGGGTAGTAGTATTGGTAGAACCTCGTACACCCTGCTCCATTTGATAATACGAAACGATATTAAAACTGGCAGCAGATGTCATGGAATCGTTCAGAATGATAAGTGTTTTATTTGTTGTCAAGAAGGCGCCTCGACCTGCCGCGGTGCACCGGTAGATACCGGTACGACCTTCACTCAGTGGTGCCGCAAGCATTCCCGTGATTACGTGAAGCTGATTACGGGATAAGTGTTTACGCTACGGTCGTGCGTGGGTGCAAAATTGTGGGTACAAGATGGGCGTCGACGTGGCAGTCGCTGATTGGCTGGGGTAGCTCAGTATCCAGTTAGGAATCCAGTAGTGTGTATCCAGGTAGGACATCCAGTAGGCTTAGAGGTAGCAGACAGTTTGCGAACTAAGGACCTAAATCAATCACTTTGCATTTTATCATCTAGTGCTCAAACGACCTTGACTTTTGGTTATGAGCCCAAGCCCCGTTTTCCCTGCCCAAGACTCCGACTACGCCTTCGCCATGGACACTGCCTCGACGACGACCTCCCGCATCAACAAGTTCGACGGAACTAACTTCCACACGTGGAAGTTCAAGATGCGCATGGTGCTCGAGGAGCGCGACCTGTGGGAAGTGACAAGTGGAGAGATCAAGCTGGAGCACTGCAGCACTGCGATGGACCAATCGACGTTCAAGAGGAAGTCTCGCAAGGCGCTGGCGATCATCTGTCTCGCGATGGAGGACTCGCAGTTGCCGCTGGTTCGGTCGGCCAAGGATGCGTATGATGCATGGTCAAGAATGGAAGGACACTTCGAGAAGAAGAGTTTGGCCAACAAGCTCTTCCTTCGTCGACGTTTCTTCACGACGATGATGGGCGAAGGTGATGATGTGCTGGAGCACATTAACAAGGTCAAGACGCTGGCGGAACAACTCGACGCGGTGGGCGCTCCGGTCAGCGAGGACGACTTGGTGATCACGCTTCTGGCAAGTCTAAGTGAGTCGTACCAGTTCCTCATCACGGCATTGGAGTCGAGAGCCGACTCGCTGACATGGGAACTCGTGACGTCTCGGCTGCTGCATGAGGACTTGAAGCGCAAGGAACAAGGTGGCGGTACTGAAGGAACCGCGCACGATCAAGCGTTCATGACAAGCGGTAACGGGAAGAGCAAGGGACGGCAGGCGCAGAAGACTAGTGCCTACCACTATTGTGGCGAACAAGGACATTGGATCGCCAAGTGTCCTGTACGGATCCGTGAGAGCGCGGAGCGGCAGAGGCCGCAACGAGCGAACGTCGCCGATGATGATGAAGACTGCGGCGACTACCTGTTCTCGGTTGGTGGTGGGACCTCCAAGTCGAGTGAAGTTTGGCTGGTCGACTCGGGTGCGACGCAGCACATGACGTACTCGAAAGAGTACATGAAGAACTACAAGAAGATGACTCCGGTGGACGTGCATCTCGCGGACGACGGAGTGGTACAAGCGGTCGGCAGTGGCGACATTGTCATGTCGATGAAGACTCCACGTGGGATCAAGAAGGGTGTGCTCACGAAGTTGTGGCACATCCCTAAGTTGTCGCGCAACCTGTTTTCGGTCGGGAGGTTCACCAAGGATGTTGGTCCCGTGACGTTCGAGCGCGACGGGCGCTTCGCCGAGACGAAGAAGATCAAGTGGCAGCTCGGAGCGCGTGAAGGCAAGGGACTGTTCAAGCTGTGCATGACTCCGATCATGCCTGACGAGGCCAATGTGTCGAGTTCGAAGGATCGCAAAGGGGACACCACGTCGTACCTCTGGCACCTTCGACTTGGTCACATTGGCCATGGCGGTCTAGACGCCATCGTCAAGAAGGGTTATGGGGTTGGCATCAACATGACGGCTGTGAAGCAGTGGGAGTTGTGTGATGGGTGTGCACTTGGCAAGCAAACGCGAGTGAGTTACATGCCCAAGTCGCCGAACCACGCCAAGAAACTGTTGGAAGTCATCCACAGTGATGTCTGCGGTCCCATGAAGACGTCGACGTTCAGTGGCAAGAAGTACTTCGTCACGTTCATTGACGAGTACTCGCATTTCTGTGTGGTATATTTGCTGCGGAACAAGTCGGAGGTGGCTGCCAAATTTGCTGAATTTGTGGCATTTGCCGAAACTCAGACGGGTAGTCGCGTGAGAACTCTCCGTGTGAAGCAACTTCGCAGTGACAATGGTGGCGAGTACAAGTCTCGTGAGATGGCGAAGTTCTGCCGAGAGCGTGGGATTGTGCAGAAGTTCACACCGCCGTACACACCTCAACTGAACGGAGTGGCGGAACGGATGAACCGGACGTTGGTGGAATGTGCGCGATGCATGTTGGAGCATGCCGGACTGTCGAAGTCATATTGGGGTGAAGCGGTGATGACAGCGACGTTTCTTCGGAATCGCTGTCCGACACGCGCTACCAGCCACGGCAAGTCTCCACACCAAGTCTGGACGGGCAAGAAACCGCTGCTGTCCAACCTTAAGGTGTTCGGTTGCCATGCGTATGTGACGGTCCCGAAGGAGAAACGCACCAAGTTCGATGCTCGGTCGGTGCGTTGTCGGTTTCTCGGGTACTCGGAGCACGAGAAAGCGTATCGGTTTGAAGAGATCAAGAGCGGTCGTGTGCTAGTGAGCCGCGATGCGCAGTTCATGGAAGACGTCTTCGACGGTGGGAGACGCAACTTTGGTGAAGACGTGGTCGTGGACCTTCGCGATGAAGATGCCACAGACCAAGAAGAATCGTCTGAGCCAGAAAAAACCAAGGAAGAAGAAGCTGCGCAGGACGAATACGTCGAGCCTGGTAGCAAGCGACACCAGCGGACTAGGTCGTTAGAGGAAGCGGTGGAGATCCCAAGGTCTAAGCGGCATAGTCGGTCACAAGCGCTGGATGAGATGTCAGCCATCGCAAATGAAGAAGGCTTCGACGCGGCCTTCGTTGTGGATTCAGTGGGAGAAATGCCGACCACGTTCACGTCGGCGATGGAATCCAGCAACGCGGCCAAGTGGAAGGAAGCGTGCGATTCGGAAATCAACTCTCTTCGCAAGAATGAGACGTGGGTGTTGGTGCCGTTGCCCAAGGGACGCAAGGCGATCAGCTGCAGATGGGTGTTTCGGATCAAGGAAAAACAGGCTGGAGAGATCGAGCGGTTCAAGGCACGACTGGTGGCCAAGGTTTTTTGCAGAAGTACGGCATCGACTACGAAGAGACCTTCGCGCCGGTGGCCAAGTTCACGTCAATCAGGATCCTGCTCAGCCTGGCAGCCAAGTACAACCTCACGGTGCACCAGATGGATGTCAAGACGGCGTTCCTGAACGGGTGGTTGGACGAAGACATCTACATGGTGCAGCCGGATGGCTTTATTGACGAGGCGCACCCAGACTTCGTGTGCAAGCTCAAGCGTTCGCTGTATGGTCTCAAGCAGTCACCGCGAATGTGGAACCAGACCATCGACAAGTTCATGCTGGAGCTGGGGTTCAAGAAGTGCGAAGCGGATCACTGCATCTACGTCAAGCGGAACGACCAAGACATGATCTTCGTGGCGCTGTACGTGGACGACTTGATCCTCGCCAGCAACAACGACGAGCTGCTCAAGTCAACCAAGGAGGCACTCAGCAAGCGATTCGAGATGACGGACATGGGTCAACTCAAGTACTTCCTCGGCATGGAAATTGATCAAGATCTTACAGCTGGAAAGGTATCGGTGCGGCAGACCAAGTTTGCGAAGGACATCCTGGAGAAGTTCAGCATGGAGAAGAGCAACCCTGTCAAGACACCACAAGACCCAGGACTCAAGCTGACCAAGGCCATGTGCGAAGGAAGTTGCAAGCACAAAGTGACCATGGCGAAGGTGCCGTACCGGAATGCAGTCGGCTGCCTGATGTACCTCATGGTGGGGACTCGACCAGACCTTGCAGCCGCAGTGGGAGTTCTCAGCCAGTTTGCCGCGGATCCGTGTCCGACACACTGGCAAGCGCTCAAGAGGGTGTTACGCTACATCCAAGGTACGAAGACTCATGGCATCGAGTTTCAAGCGAGCAGCGAGGACGGACTCCAAGGTTATTCGGATGCAGATTGGGCCGGCGACATCGAGTCTCGACGAAGTACAAGCGGCTACGCGTTCATGATGAACGGCGGATGCATCAGCTGGAGAAGCAAGAAGCAGCGGACGGTGGCGCTATCATCGACGGAGGCAGAGTACATGGCGTTGACGGAAGCAACACAAGAAGCTATCTGGCTCAAGGCATTCCTGTGCGAGATCGGCGAGATGAAGACCAAGTCAGCAGTCAAGATCTACGAGGACAACCAAGGCTCCATCGCGTTGGCCAAGAACCCGGAGTTCCACAAGCGCACCAACCACATCGACATTCGCTACCACTTCGTGCGCGAGAAGGTTGAAGACGGCCAAGTGGTGTTGGAGTACTGCTCGACAAAGGACATGCTGGCGGACTTGATGACCAAGCCGATCACCGCCGTGCAGTTCGATATCCTCCGGAGCAAGCTCGGAATCCAAGGCGCCATTACGGCCGAGTCGAGTGGGAGTGTTGTCAAGAAGGCGCCTCGACCTGCCGCGGTGTACCGGTAGATACCGGTACGACCTTCACTCAGTGGTGCCGCAAGCATTCCCGTGATTACGTGAAGGTGATTACGGGACAAGTGTTTACGCTACGGTCGTGCGTGGGTACAAAATTGTGGGTACAAGATGGGCGTCGACGTGGCAGTCGCTGATTGGCTGGGGTAGCTCAGTATCCAGTTAGGAATCCAGTAGTGTGTATCCAGGTAGGACATCCAGTAGGCTTAGAGGTAGCAGACAGTTTGCGAACTAAGGACCTAAATCAATCACTTTGCATTTTATCATCTAGTGCTCAAACGACCTTGACTTTTGACGTAAACGGAGCTCTTAACTGTACTAGTCTTACAATAGGAGGAGTCACTGTTTCAGCTGGATCGAAAATATTTGATATTAGCGCTGGTCTTACAAATGGAGGGTATACTCATCCAATTTCAGAATATAATATCGTCCTTAGAAATGCTAATAACAGCAGTGCTGCGTACTCATCAATTGCTTTCCATGTTGACTCAGATGCTGCATATGCCACTACGACTCCTGCTGCAGACATCGTAGTCGAACGACCAGTATCAGCATCTGCTGCGTATGATGTCGCAGATATGCATTTCTGTTTGAAGCAGACAATTGGCCAAACAGTGTCGATAAGTAGACGTTTGTCTCTTACAGCATCAGGGGCATGCAGCCTTGGAGGTAATATCGGTTCATGTGATTTAAATACATTGCGAGGTGCTGTAAATGGTGCAACAGCTGCTATTCGCTTAGGATCTGTTGAATCAAGTAAAAATGCCTACGCAATTCAGTGGACACGAGCTGGTTTTTCTGTTGACACGAATTATCTTTCATTTAATTCGTATGGTCTTACAAATCCTACACTAGCTTTAATGGCTTCAAGGAGGGTTGGTTTTGGAACAGCAGCACCCCAAGCTGAAGTAGACATTATCGGAGATGCTTCCAACCTTTCCGGAAGTTGGGAAAGAATCATGAGATTTTCGAATTCTAATGCTTCACCTATAACCGCAGAGATACAGCTAATTAGTAACGCTACTGGAGCTTCATCCGGAAACGGACTGTTCATTGGGACAACCACATCAGATCCCGTAAAATTGGGGGCAGGTAATACTTCCGTATGTTATATTAATTCTTCGAAGCGCTTTGGTGTTGACCTCAGTGCTCAATCGTGGTCAGTAGAAGCCACTATACAGGCTGGGGGTCAGATATGGGCTAATGGCTACTTCCATTGCAAGGGAAACTCAACGGAAGGCTATTATCGTTGGAACCGGTCAGCATCTAATTACCCAGCCATTGGAAATCACGCTAACTCAGGCACGATCCGGATAGGAACTGTTGATGCTAACTATGCTTGGGTTGGATATGCTCCGATTTACGGTGGTACATACACGAATGGTAGTGATAGACGACTTAAAAAGGATATCATCGATTGCCCATACGGCTTGTCAATTGTTCTGCAGATGAAGCCGCGTAGATATACTCTGAGGCAGGATAATTCATCACACGTAGGATTTGTTGCTCAAGAGCTAGCAAGTCTAGTCCCCGATGCGGTATCCGGAGATCCAAATTCACCACTTCACCCCGAAACTGGATTGCCACCCGATCCAATGGGAATTGATCTATCATCGCTAACCAGCGTGCTATGTAAAGCTATTCAAGACCTGAATGCGGTAGTTACAGCTCTTGATGCCAGGGTAAAAAAATAGAGCAGAAAGTGCTTGTCAACATCCTATAGAGCGAATGTTCTTTTTTCTCTCTGTACGTCCAAACGCTACCACCAGGCTTTGATGCGGGTTTAAACACAGAATCGCTTTTAGGATTATCTTTCACGACTAGCGTCTCCATTATGGTCTTTAGCTCCTTTAGATTGCTTCTAGCCTCGCGCTGATACGCGTTGCGTGTGTCTACAAGTTTCGGATTAATGAAGAGTGTCATTGTTCTATACAATTGCAAGTAAAACTTATTTAAATTCCTCGTCTGAAATTAGCTTTGCCGAGTACATGTCAACTAGTACTTGCTTGAGTTCTCGAAGAATGCTCGGATTGTCATTCCCTAGCATAACCTCCCCCTTTAGCTTGATATACTCCTGCTTCAAAACGTCTCGGGGGTCCTTAATAGGCTCACGGAGGGAGTGTTGAGTATGCGTGATGCGTAACAACTCATGGAATACTCTCTTATCATTCATTGACATCGAATCGTACAATGGTTGGTCGATATTACCATCGAATAGCAGTGACTTGATTAACTTAGTTAGATCAGCTGAGATATTACGTTGAGGCCCAACGTTTGAACGGTTCGGATAAACCACTTTCAGTAATCCTTCATTAAGCTTTGGTAAATGAACGAACTTGGTTCCAATGCGTTTGTAGGCAAGGGAGGAATACAAACCTGTCCCTTCGAGTTGGCTAAGATTGTACCCCCTTCTGGAATGATATTTGATCGGGTTGCCATCCCTATCTCTTAGGTCTTTTTTGACGTATCCAGCTCCTCTCAGACCACGTCCAAGCGTTGGCGCGTCGTCTTCCGTGTTTATCGGCATATTTGATGGGATCACGATATTAAACTTTCTCAGTGTATCTCGAATTTGCTCAACCTGGGGGTGAAAGTTCTCATCTGGATGAACTGCGTAGTACTTCACGGCTTGGATGAGATAATCGATAAGGCCTTGGAAAGTCAAAGCCCAAACCGAAATTCATATTCTTCAGCGCAGATGGCTGCGCGAGTTGGTCTACTGCGAGATCAGGGGATGAACCTTTAATTCTTCGGATTCCGGCATTTAGATCAATGTAAAACTGCTCGGGATGGTAGTTCCGATTAATCTTAGTTACACCTGGTGGAAGGTAATGACGAAGTAGCCATGGATTTTCTTGATAAATATCTTGAACGAGTCGTTTATAGTCTCCAGCAGCTTCAACCATGTTTACATCAGTACCTACCGATCTACTCAATTCATGTAAGTTTGGACGTTTCGTATCAATGTTAATACCCGATACGGCACTATCCTCTAGTGATCGTTTGACAGCACCTCTTAGTGATGTTCCTGTAGTATCAAGTTCAATCCCCTGGCTTTCCGCTGACTGGAAGATGAACTGGAGTGTATTTGCCCAAGACAACGCGGATTTCTCCTTTGTTTTAGATTTTCGATTATCGCTTACTCTTCGTAGTGAAAAATCGATAGGGTCGATGTAGTACCCTTCAACAGGCCCGGCTTGTCCTCGCAGGTCCGATGACTTACCAACCGCGTATAGCCCTTGTCTACCACCGAATTCATGTAGCAGGAGGTCATTTACTGTGTTTCGATTGTTCTTGATCACCTGAATAAAAGCTCGTTTAGACTCTTGTTCGATATCATCAGATCGCGAATCCTTTGATAAGTTTTCTAATAGCTTGATCAACGATTGAATGTAACACACTACGACTCTCGTCTAATCGCTCGCTACCAACGTTCTCCTTAAGAGAATTAAATACCATGTGCTTTGTCGTGGCTTTCTCTCTAGCGGCTCTGGCCCTAGTGAAGCCATCAATTGCTTTGATTTTCTCAAACATATATTCTAGGGTAGCTTCCCAATCAATTTGCTCAACAAGATCTTCCTGCTTGTCTCTTCGAACTGCATTTCTAGATGATCTATGATATAGTTTTGCTTCAGGGCCTAGGAAATACATAGCACGTCGTGCTTTTGCGTCAGAAACCAATAGTGGATCGAACATCGGATGTAGATCCCATGACGCAACATCAGGATTTTCAGCAATAAGGGATTTCACAGCATTATATGATTTTGTCTGACTATCCTCTCGTTTTGATACTATATCGTCCATTGTGCCTTCAGGTCGGTACATCACGTGATCAGTATCTAGTTGGATAAGACCTGGGGTGGCTACTGTCGGTGCTTGAGCCGGCACGCTGATATCACCAGTCAAAGCCGCAGAAGGGAAGCCAGTCGAGCTTGTCGTTGGCGGTGCAGAGGATACGGGAGAGGTCGCTGAGTCCGTTGTCTGTGTACTACTTGTAAGCATAGCAGCGCTCTGTGCTGCGTTAATATATGCAGACTCGTTGTCGGCTGCCCACATAGTTCCGCATATTTACGTGTCAGATGCTTATCGATCTGTAGATCTCGTTCAGCCTCACGAAGGAGATCTTGCCGCTTGCGCTCTCTCTGAGAAATGCTTGTGAACGATGGAAACATATCTGCTGTTATAGATTATTAGATATCATATTGTGAGAAATTATATAAATTAAGCAACGATTAAGGTGATATTTGTGCTTTTTCACAATATTTTGGTTGGTAGTTCGAGCTCCGTTTAACCCATCGATTGTGTATTTATGAACTAACTCATTTCTACGTTTCAGAAGTCGGTCGTATTCTTTCAAGGCTGCATTGGCTGGAAGATCGAATAAGGCCTCTATCTGATTTTTATAACCTGGATTATCAATTATACATCTATATGGGCAGTGCGCCCCTCCAATCATCAATAGGTTGTACTTAAGCCAGTCAACGTGTTGAATTGTTGTTACCTTCTCGTGCAAATCATTGCTGATTTCTAAGTATCTTTTAACTCGCTGATGCATGCGTGAAAGCTCTTTCTTATACATCTCAATTCGCTTATCCTTGTCATGCTGGGTGCAAAACCCTGATTTAAGAGCTTTGCGAGAGCATGTGGTATCGCATTTGGATATCGCTTGACACGCAGTCATCGTTCGAAGACTTATCTATTCCTATATACATTCAAATATGAGTGAGCCAATTATGGATATTCAATATCTAGATCCAGACCCACACGAGGATATCTGTGATGTTTGGGACAACTCTAATTTAGAGAAAGAGGCTGAAGATCTAGCTCGCGCAATTCAAGAGCAAATCTCTGCTAGGCCTAAGCATCAACTATCATGGGAATACATCCGCGAGCATCCTCCTAGAAGAGCACATATGCCAGATCTTGCATCAATTACAATTTAAGCTGGGAGTGGTATGCTTGCTCCAGGGTACTCATTATATTCTTATTGATTAATCGAAGGTTATCTTGCGGCTTCCAAGAAGACTCCTCGTAGCCTTTCCATTTAACTAAATACTTGTATTTTCCATTGCGCAGCTTTTTGTGTTTTAATATCTCTTCTGCTTCAAATATCTGGCCTGGGTCAGCATCCGTATTCGTGATAGCAAGATTGACTCGTTTGAGATCATTAGGAGATTTATAGAGGGTGTGCCCGTTTTTGGAGCGAATCTGGATACGATATCCGTCTAATCCAACGACTTCATAGACGAGCGTAGACCATTTAGCTGACTCTTTAGCAAACGGCTTTGACTTGAGTCTATAGACAACAGTCTCGCCAGCGGAAAATTGATTATCTACATCGCGCAGAAGCTCTTGGTTGTGATCAATCTCGGATTGGATAACAGTACCTTTTGCTTTATTAGGAGTCATTCCAATAGCACTATGATTTGTGGAGTTATAATTACCAACTAAATCTGATACTAATCGCCACGTGACACGCTTGCTTGCCCGAAGTAGCCGTTGCTTGAACGTTCGATTAAATCTTTCTATCTTGCCCATAGTTGTATGCTCCCCTGGTTCGTTATTCAAATGCTCGATATTTGACTGCTTGAAGTAGCTTTGAACTTTCTGGTTCATAAATTCGCTACCGTTGTCGCTTGTAATAATCCTTGGCTTGTTCAGCTTAACGAAACGTTTGAGAGCTTTCAGTACAGTATCTGCTTGCTTGTTAGAAAGCAGATCAACATATCAACTATTTATGTTGATGGCTGTAAGCAGTACCCTCTCCTCCCAGAATGCTAAATCTATTTGCCATGAATCAGGATTATCAGTGGAGATATGGAAGTGGTCAAAGCGTTTCCTTTGATCTTGAAACTGCTGTGTGTCGACTTGACTGGAGTACCAATCATTGACATCCTTACGCCGGATAGACGAATCGATAGCCTTAGCCTTCTCGTACAGCTTCTGAGCACCGACGAAGCCGGTCTTCGCGTTGTAGTATAGCTTGTGCAAGAGATGTGCTTGCTTGTTCATTGTTGCTTATATATCTAATGGAATGGTTGTTATACCATCCGACAGAACTTTCCGTTTATCGTAATAGTAGCTTAGAGCTGTCTTTTTCTGCGAATAAGTAATAATACCTCTAGTCTCTTTACAAATACGGAAGCCTCGATTAGTTCCAGAGAGAGTAACCCTATTTCGGACAACTTCCTCGAACCCATCGGAATTTAGCACGTCTGAGTTCCTGCCACCTCCCTGCTGAACGCCCTTGGCGCTTACCTTGGTCTTAAACAGATTATCTGGTAGATAGCAAACGTAATTTTTACTACTCAGCGATACCATAGCATCTCCGGACCATTCATCTTTGAACAGGCCGGGAGTACGCCGATCAAACTTAGCTAACTCCTCGCTACGGTCTCTAGGAAACCAATCATACTTGTGTTGCTTGAAGTGCTCTTGTCGATCATTCTTAACACACTGCTCAAAAGGATTCTCGCAGCTGAAAACAATGTATGCTGAATCAGTATCCATCTCTTGATATTGAAAGTCAGATCGATCGAAGTAGTAGTCGATACAATCGTAATAGAATTGGAGCATTCTGAGCTTGGCTAGCTGATAGATGGCAATACTCAGATGGATAGGATTATTGAGCTTGACTACCCGTTTATTGAGCGAAACCTCATACGATCCAGATAGCTCTTCAACGTCATGAAAATTTTGCCTCTCGATAATCTTTCTCACGGAGCTCGATGTTGATTCATATCTTACTTCTTTGTGTTTGCTCTTGTCCATTCCTGAACGGCCAAAGGCCGAGTTGCCGACGAGTTTCATCATTTCGGCTATCATTGCTTTGTCCTTATCAGCATCACCCTCGCGACGTGCATTAGATACAGCTTCCATGAATGGTTTGAATGGCTTGTGTGAGCTAGCCTTGATGAATGAATAAGTCCTCGTGATCTCCATTCCATGGGCGAGGTGCCATTTCAGCAGAGGTGTGTAGATCAGAATCTTCTCACCAAAGTAGCTCCCAATCAGCTTTCTAGCCGGTTTCGATCGCGAAGCTCCGCGAGACTGGTTATAATCATACATGGGTGACCCAACGATGCTCTCGTCATTGCAGTCAATCAATACGTTCTTGAAAATAGGTGTCATCTCTGAGAAATAGTCTTTGAGGTGCTCAGGCGTTCTAATATCGCATTCTAGGAATCCAAAGGCATTGTCGGTCTTGATATCTTCAATAATACCAGGGTACGCCTCGATCGATGTCAGCCGTCCGCAAGGCATCTTATTACCGGGAGCCCACAAGTACAGAGCGTTAGCGTCATAGCCAATAATCTTCTTACATAGCTTACCTCCTCTGACCGTAGTTTCGTTACGTTTAGCAAAGCGATTAAAGATGATAGAAGGCCCGCCGGCGATATTTGCCTTCATTTTGCGATAGATATCGGATTGCTCACTGTCAATCGAAAAGACGAGCTTATCAGCGTTCGCGTCCAAAATTTTATGGTAATTAAATGCCTTGGGAGACATATCGTTTCTAGCGCAGTTACAATCAATGCAGCTCATCATTATGTTCCCATTGATATGTCCAATGTTGTTGTTGATGCGATCTGCTGAAGCATTAGTAGTATCCAGCACACAGAAACAATGCTTACAGCGGTAGCCTTGCTCCTTGAGTAGACTATTCAAATGAGCTATAGTCATATCGAACTCTCGATTAGCCTTGGAGTCTTGACGCTTATAGCCATTGAACCGGTCAATAGGGAATTCGAACGAATCTGCATCCTCCCGCTTCATCATATGTGGCATCGTGAGATTGTTAAAGCAACTGTGGTACATGACCTTCTCTGATAAACCAGGAAGCAATACACCATCTGTAAACATGTCTAGATCAAATCGCTTAAAGAGTTCTCGCTGGGCTTGGATAGCCTTCACGAATGGCTTAACGTCTAAATTATTATACCAGATTAGCAAATCCTTGACCGACTTCATCTCATAGTACCTCCATACAAATTTTACTCGTTTGTAGTCATTACTGCTGATGGTTGTACCTTTCAGGTGGCTATCAAATGCTCGCTTGACCGGGATTGATTTCTGATCGAGCACATCAAAACTAGTGAAGTATTCGTAAGGAAAAACTCCCTTAGAGAGCCCACAAGTGCAGCTAATCTTATCATCGCATTTGCAGTCTCCTAGGTATGTGGTCAAATATTTATCTAGGGAAGTGCCTGCTGGAACATAATTACTGATATCGAGCATCTTATAGTTATTGGTTGAGATACACATGTAGCCTGGATTCTTAATAACGGATCTGATGTTCTTTACTCCAATTACCGTGAATAAATCGTTCTTAATCAGATTGACATCATATTTACCTGAATCAAAACCAAGTATCGGTACTTGATCTAGAATGGAAGTAACCTTCTGATGTGTTTTCTCAAGATCTTCGACAGCCTTCAATAGTGAGTCATACTTACGGAAATTATATTTCTGGATCTCATCAACGATCGTGCCAATGTAATCAAACATATCCTTGATTAGTTGCAATGGCGAATCGTTGATGAAGCATTTCACCTCCTCAGTTAAGCTGTTGCAGATACTCACAGATACTGGGATATGCTTGTTAGTATAGACTGTGCTTTCGCCTCTCTTATGAGCTATCGGCTTGAGGATAGCTTCAAAATCGTAACATATAAAATGATCGATATAATGATCAGTGTTGATACGAAATTGTGTCAATATCTTCTTTAGTTGATTCTCTTGTGGACGATAGATTGTTGGGTTCTTTGGAAACGATTCAATCACCTCTAGGTGGCATTTGTTCTTCTTGTGATTCAGAAGACGCCTGGCATCATCTAGGACAGCTCCGCATCTGTTACACGGGTATTTAGATAAAATTATATCAAGATTAGTGATATACATCGCATGACCCTTGTAATCAAGGATATTGATTCTGTTCTCATATGTATCAGATTCTCGGATTTTTGAAATCTCGTGCGTCTGTTCATCCATCTCAAAGACATTGAATGATAGCTTGAAGCAATTCTCTAACTCGTCGAACTGCATGGTGTCGATCGGTTTCATCTCTCTAAATAGCTTTACCGAATATTGAATACCCTTGAACTGACAATATCTCTTAACCATCGTCTTCGCTGGTCCAATCATTCGATCCACTCGAACACCACCCTCGAGGTGGAAGCGATGCAGTAGAAAACGCACTTGTTGTTGGTCTTCGGGAAATCAATAATGAATCGATTCAGCTTGATAGAATCGGGGATAACGATGTTGTCTCCTAGGATATGCTCCCTGTAATAAATCTGCACTTTGGTACTTGTGATTTCCTTCAGAGCCCATGCTGATGTTGGGAAGCTTAGCCGTTCAGCAAAATTTTTCGATCCTAATTCAGCCATAATCTTCTTCTCAATATCATCCTTAGAGTTGATTGCTATAGGAGTCTTAAACAGTTCTATGTTTGTCGCTGGTGTGAATGTTCGCTCAACTCCGGTGACTCGGTCGACAAGCTTGTATCCAAGCTGGACATTTGCTTTATAAGCCTTACTGGGCTTACCTAGCGTTAATCGAATTTTATCCATTACATCTTGCTGATCAAAGTTCTCAAAGAGATGGACTTCTTTAATACTATTTTTGTAAACGCTATAAGCTCCTGCAGGTTTGTAGTTAGGGGAAAAGCGCCGTGCGATACGGGCTTCGGTAACCTGAAATTGTTTTGCTAGTAGCTTACGATTCCTCCCATTCGTGAAATTCGATATATAAACAGCTCGGCTGTAACGGGGTTACATGAAAGGGGTACCCTAGAAAGGGTACCGCCTTTAGAAGTAGATATACTTCTGTGAGTATTTGTTTTCATACTCTGCTGGAGTGGTGTGGAGCACACTACGGTGTGGTCCACACTACTGCCACGTAGGTTCGGTGGCTGAGGGCCAACCAATAGTTTTAAACCTACCTTTTATATGCATAATTAGCTTAAGGTATAGTTAATTAGGAGTTTGTATTACAGGCCAAATGAACCTAATTAACTATAAATAAATCAGTCTAAAATCTACTCTAAACTGGCTATTAAGTCCCCTAAGACCAGGGACTAGTGAACTGCCGTTCACTTAGAGTTTGTATACTATTAATAGCACGCTTCCTCTAAGCAAGGTGCTCGTGTGACCCCGTCACACTTGGTAGCACTTGTAGTCAATCCACGCCTACGCGGGTAGATTGACTACCTGAATCCTCTGTGGCTCCTACAAGGTAAGCCAGGATGGATAGAGGGGAGTTCCCTCATTTGACCGACTCTCAGTTTGAGTCGGTCCGGAAGATGGTGGGCATCTTTGGAGGAGATGCCCTCCGAAGCTTGGCGGCTGCTGCGCCGGCCGAGCAGGTCGAACGCATCGAGGCGTTCGACACGTACGAGAGAGGGCTTATCGCCCACGTCCAAGGGCTGCAGACCCCCGTGGCTGAGATGAAGCCAACCCAACCTAAGCCGTTGAGGCTTAAGGTTAACCCTTATGTGTAACAGGGTTACACGTAACCTTAACAGACATGTTGTCTGTTAGCGGTTGGATAGTTTTCCTGCTTTGGTGTAGCACACACCAAAGCTTCATATCAAGAATACCTATTGGTAGAAAGTGATACATTTCTACCAATTAGAGGCATGGAACACTGTCAACCACACGTTGACAGTTCCCTTACATTTACGTTAGCAGTTTTAGGAGGAAAACTCAGTTAAAGGAAACACAAACAAACAGTTCTCAATTTTACAGTAAAGCTATCATACCTTTACTTAGGTCTAGCTATACTTACGAGCCGTAAGTATAGTAAGTCTACTTCTAAGTAACCTACGCTTCCTCATACACGTGCGCACACGTGTACGCTAGGTAGTGAGCCAAGTAGGCCCACTACACCTGGTAGCACTTTGTAGTCCGTCCAACGACCGACTACCGGTGTGATCATATGAAATACGATCACGGGGCTGAGAACCTTCCCATGGACGCCGCAGCGTCCACGGGTAGCCCGAACGCGGCTGCAACGCAGGTTGTGCGTGCAGACTGTCCCCATCTGTCGGATCCAGAGTGGGAGGCTCTCCAAAGACTATCGACAGTCATTGGAGAGGCGGCCGTAGCGTCAATGTTACGCACGCTACCGCCGACAGAGCAACATGGTGTTGCTCTGGGGTTCATCATGAGAGAGCAGCGAGATGCTGTTGCCTCAAAACCGGTGTCACCCTCTGTGACACCGCGCGCCGAACACTTGAAGCTACATGTGAGTAGCTACATGGGCAGAGAGGGTGAGACCCTTCTCCGATGGCTTGTCGAACTCGACATTGCCATCACGGCTCGACGTATTGTCGACCCGTTGTCAAAGGTTGCGTTCGCCATGTCGTGCCTTGGCGGACGAGCGCGGAGTTGGGCTTACGGGCGCCGACTCACTGATCCTACGTGCTTTAGCACGTACGAGGCGTTTAAGGAGGAGCTCAAGCTTGCGTTTGAGCCCCCTCAAAATGAGTTCCGGTCGAGAGCAGAATTTCTCGACCTGCAGCAAGGTAAGCAAGATGTACATGCTTACGCCCAACGTGCACGGTATTTGGTCTCGAATGTCGTGACCAATCCGATTGACGAGGCGACCAAGGTCGTCACGTTCATGAAAGGCTTGAAGGACGGTCCTGTCAAGACCTACCTTTTCCGAGAGTACCCAAGTACTCTCGAAGCTGCTATCAATCTCGCGATGCAGGAGGAGTTTAGCCTGAGGCAGGCTAAACAACATGTGAATATACCACAGTCACAACGGCCGGTGGTAAAGACGGAGGGTCCGGAGCCTATGGACCTCTCGAATGCGGCTGCTGTCGGACAGCAGCGGAACGGTAGCAATATACGATGCTTCCGTTGCGGACACATCGGTCATTACGCGCGCGAGTGTACGGCGTCCGTACACTCAGGCCGTGGTCGACGCGGCGATGCCGGGCATCGTCGCGAACACACAAAAACGTGAGGGACCAGTAGGCGCGGGGCGCCCTACTGGTAATGCAGTCACGCGTGTCTACAACGGACACGCGAGGATGAAGACTGCAGCCCCCAGTGAGAGAGATTCTCACTGTAAAGTGCAAGATGACAAGTCGAACCTTGTCATCTTGAAGGTAATGACGAAGTCGAAGAGATCAGGCTCTCTTCGTGTGTTGGTAGACTCAGGTGCGTCGAGCAACTTTGTTCGACATCAAAGTCTACCATTATTGGACTTCGAGGAGGTTCAGATACCTCGAAGTAGGTTGGAAGTTCGACTGGCAACAGGTGCCGTCGTGAAAACGGAGAAGCGTGTGATACGATCACGCTTCTCGTACAAACACCGGGTGTTTGTGGAAGACTTTATCGTCCTGGATTTGGACGATAAGTTCGACATGGTACTGGGCATGCCGTGGTTGACCCGACATGACCCAGTGATCGACTGGGAAAAGCGTACGATCGTACGCTTCGGACGCTGCAACGCGACAGAGAGCGATGGCCCTGTCAGCGTGGCGCATGCACCACGTGGTGCATCCGAACCTCCTCATGAGACAACGGCTCACGCCGCTGTCTCCAGTCGTAGCGCGCCGGGCGCGCGAGCTGCAACAACTCCGGGAGTTGTTAGTGGCGTTGATGGTTTTGGTCCGGAACCAAACACCGAGAATCTGAACCAATCAGATTCTAAGAGAAGCTCCGCTGCAAAGCGTAGAGGTTACAACAGTGTGTCAGCTCCCGGAGCTGACACAAACTCGATATCAACATCGAGAGGGGACTCCGCCGAAAGGCGTAGAGGTGACAAGGATGCGTCGACTCCGGGAGTCGACGCTGCAAGTAGTGCAGACGGTTGCAAACGTCCAGCACCGGATAAACTTGCGAGCCGTCGTGCAGCCGGGCTGCACGAAGCGGAATGCGCTCAAGCCGGACTTGATGACGCGCGCCCGCGGATAGAATCCGCCGGCGGTACTAAAGAAGATCTGTCCACGGCCGGGCCTGGACATAAAACCAGTGGAGCCGGGCTCCACAAGAAACAAAAGCGCAAGCGGCGAAAGCTGCGCAAGCCTCGGTCCGGGACCGAGGCGTTACAGGAAATGTCTGCCGGGCAGACAAAAGAATCGACAACGGATGTCGAGACGTTGAATGTCTTGACGCGCACTTGTACTGGGTTCCAGTACAAGAAGATGGAGCTGGAGAACCCTCCGTCAAGTGTGTCGGAGATGTCTTCGCTTCCGGCAATGAGTTGGAAGCGCTTCGCAAAGGACTTGTACGATGGACGCATCGAACAGATTTGCATCCTTTCGGATCTCGAAAGGATGAAAAGCGAGGCCCAAGAGTTGAGACAACTCTTAGCTGGAAGCACCACTGAGAGCGGAGATGCTCTCAGTGTCAAGACGAAGAAGCAGCGCTTCGAAGAGCAGAGTTGGGACTCGCTCAAGTCGAGTCCCTTCTACACGATTCTGCGAGAACACAAGGACGTGTTCCCGGATGAGATTCCTGCGGAACTTCCGCAGGACAAGGGAATTCAGCACGAGATTGATCTCGTGCCGGGCACAAAGTATTGTGTGACGCGGCAGTGGCCACTGCCGCGTGAACAAGTGAAAGCGATCGACGACTTCTTTGAAAGTCGTCGCAATGCAGGACAGGTGCGGGAATCGAAATCCCCGCACAGTGCACCAACGTTCTGTGTCAAAAAGCCACAGGGCGGTTGGCGTATCGTTCATGCTTACAACAAGCTGAACGATGCGACGGTACCGGCTCAAACGCCGATACCGAGGAAGGATGTCATCATAGATTCGATGGCTAAGAGCACCATTTATAGTGCTCTTGATTTACGTGATGGATTTAATCAAATCCTCATGCGTGAGAGTGATGTCCCTCTCACGGCGGTAAGCACCCCAAGCGGCATGCTGTGGGAGTGGCTCGTTATGCCGCAAGGGCTGAAGAACGCCCCAGCGACGTTCAACAGATGCGTAACGCATTTGTTGCGCTCGGTGCGCGAGTTTGCACCGAGCTACTTCGATGACGTATTCGTTCACAGCAGGGCTGTGAATGGGAAGACCGATATAGAGATGCACAGGGTGCATCTCCGGAAGTTGCTTGAGCTTATGCGGGAGCATAAGCTTTACGCGAACCTGAAGAAGTGCATCTTCGGGGCGAGCGAGATACCCGTACTCGGGTGCCTCGTTGGAAAGAATGGCGTACGCCCTGACCCGGAAAAGGTCAGAGTGATCAATGAGTGGCCTACGCCATCCAACGTCAAGGAACTACGGCAGTTCCTTGGTCTCGCCACATACTTGTGTAAGTACGTGGAAAACTACGCGGGCAAAATCCGCCCGCTGTCGCAGCTTCTCAAGAAGGAAGCTGCGTGGATTTGGACTGCTGATTGTCAGCAGGCGTTTGATGCAGTCAAGCAGGGCTTGACTGAAGCGCCGATCTTGGCCGTAGCCGACCAAGATCGTTCATTTCACGTTGTGTGCGACGCATCCGACTTTGCCTTCGGATGTGCATTAATGCAACTCGATCACGAGGGTCGTGATCGTGTCGTCTATTATCAGTCGCGTCAGCTGAAACCAGCTGAGCGAAATTATCCGGTACATGACAAGGAACTCCTTGCCATGAAATACGCACTTGCGAAGTTCCGAGTGTACCTGCTCGGTAACTCACCGTTCGTGGTCTACACCGACCACGCGTCGTTGCGAACGGCTGTAAAGTCGCCGCACATCTCGCAAAGGATGGCGAGATGGCTCTCGTTCTTTGCGGAGTATAACTTCCGGGTGGAGTACAAACCCGGAAGGTTGAACGTTGTCGCCGACGCGCTGTCGCGTCGGCCGGACTATGCTGTCAAAACAGCCGACGCCAATACCATTGGCGTCGTAAATACGTACATACCCTCGTCGTCACTAGTTGACGACGTGAAGGCTGCGTACGCGAATGACGCGGACACAAAACAGCTGATCGAATACCTATCAGCTCCTTCCGACAAAGCTCGTCGGAAGTTACCCGCTCACTTGCGTGCACGTGTACACAGGTATCGTGTGCACGAAGGACTGCTACTTTACAGCGCAGTTGACGACAATGCGGATCGCATTGTTGTCCCAAATGATCATGACCTGCACATCAGGATCATGCACGAGTATCACGATGTCCCGATCGCTGGACATCCGGGTCGTGAGAAGATGTATCTCCTTCTCACGCGCGACTTCTATTGGAGTCGTCAGTATAAATGGGTCCGCAAGTACGTACGTACTTGCGATGTTTGTCAACGCGTGAAGCCTGCTCCATTCTCGCAGGCTCCACTATCACTACCGACTCCGTCGGAGTGTTGGAAGTCCGTATCAATGGACTTCGTGTTTGGTCTTCCGCGCGATTCCAAGCGGAAGACGGGTATTGTGGTCTTTGTAGACCGTTTCAGCAAGATGGTGTATCTTGCTGCAGTTTCAGCTCAAGTGACTTCCGAACAGACAGCACGTCTGTTCGTCGACATGGTGTTCAAACACCATGGGATGCCGAGCGACTTTGTGTCGGACCGTGATCCGCGCTTCACGGCGCGTTTCTGGCAAGAAGTGTTTACACTTCTTGGTACCCAGTTTTCAATGTCGACTGCGGATCATCCGCAGACGGACGGTCAAACCGAGCGCGTGAATCGCGTGCTCGTGGACTTGCTGAAAAGCTACGCCCACTCGTTCCATAACTGGAGCGACTGTTTGCCGATGGCTGAGTTTGCCATCAACAATTCGGTGCATGCCTCGACCGGGCATACACCGTTCTTCGTGAACGCCATGCGGCATCCACGCCTACCGAGCGTTCTCGGGGCGGTGGCTCCCTCTTTAAGTGGGGGAGGATCTACGGTTGTGTACAATCAACCGCAGAAAACAGCTGATCAAACGACAGTATCAGCCGTTGTTACACGTGCAAAAGCTGCGTCTCGTGCAAAGCAACACGAGACGGGAAATGCAGAGAATGGGTCTGTGCAGGGCACAGACACCAAGAGGAAATACGCGCAGGCCGGGCCTGCTGCGAACGTGCATGACATGTCTGTGCAGGGCACAGACAGCATGGGGAACCACGCACAGGACAAACCTGTTGCGAACAAAAACAAAGTGTTTGTGCCGGGCACAGACGCTGACAAGAAACACGCACAGGCCGGGCCTGTTGCGCATTCATATGACGAGTCGGTGCAGGGCACCGACGTAAGAAGAACCATGCACAGGCCGGGCCTGTTGCAAACCAAAATGACATGTCTGTGCAGGGCACAGACAAGGGTAAGAACCACGCACAGGCCGGGCCTGTTGCAACGACAAGTGACATGTCTGTACCGGGTACAGACACTTTAAAGACACCGAACTGAATGGCAATTTCAGTTCGAGAGTAATGGACTTTGTCCAAGAACGACAAGCCGTAATTCGGTTTGTCCAGGATGCGATAGCAGCTTCTGTCGACCGACAGAAGCTGAATGCTGACAGTGTGGGTAGAGGCAACACAAATGAATTCGAAAAGGGTTCATTGGTTTTGTTAGCTACGCAAAACCTACCTACACATGCAACTTCCGCTTTCGGAACAAGCAAGCTTGCTCCGCGCTTCATCGGTCCGTTCACAGTACTTGAACGGCACGGCAACGCATACACGTTGGACTTACCGTCCAACATGCGGCTCCACCCGACCTTCTACGTCGGGCGCTTGAAGCCCTACTTGCAACCCGAGTCACCTAGCTCTGGTGACTCGTCGGTGACGCGAGGCCTCGCTTCCGTTCGATCGCAGCAATGCGATCGCGAAGCTTGCGAAGCTTTGTCTCCAATTCGACACGAATGTTCGAAGCGGTTTGGCACGCCTGTGCGACCTGAGCCTTCATCATACTCAGGTCTTGCTTCAGAGCAGCGAACTCTGCGCTCTGGAGCTCCTCAAGAGCCTTCACACGGGCGTGAAGGGAAGAAGCAGAATGCTCAGCCCGGGGCTGAGCATGTGGCGGTTGTCTACCAACCGCGCAGTGCGCGGAGCAGCGGGCGCTTCCGATGTGGAAGGCGTCGTTTCAATATCGCTGCGCGGACGCTTCGGGGATGAAGCGTCCGAGTCGTCCTCACGTGGACGACGAGATCCTGCAGAAGGCTGAGAGTCCTTCTTATCAGAAGACGAGGAAGCCTCGTCCTCCATGGCCGCTCCCTCTTCGGAGTCGGACCCATAATCGACCGGCACAGACCCGTCGGTGGCGAGGATCGCCGAACCTTCTAAGACAGTCGTAGGAGTGACTGTCTTAGCATACTCAGCACGTTTTTGCTGCTGCTGAGTGAGATAATCATTGACGGAGAGCTTACTCTCCGTCGTTTCGCTTGGAAGTGTCGACACTGGGGTCGACACAGGCGTAGAAGTCGGCACAGAGGCCGATGCAGACACGGGCGTCAGCACAGAGGCTGACGCAGACCCGTGCGTCGACACAGGGGTCGACGCAGGCGTTGGCGCAAACGCTGGCGTTGCGGTTGGCGAGCTCATTGCGATAGTGAGCTCGGAGTTCTCCCGGAGACTTGACGGTTGCCGTCAAAGCTATGATTGACGTGTCGAGACCGGCACGTGTTATCTTAACGGGGGGGTGGTGTAACAGGGTTACACGTAACCTTAACAGACATGTTGTCTGTTAGCGGTTGGATAGTTTTCCTGCTTTGGTGTAGCACACACCAAAGCTTCATATCAAGAATACCTATTGGTAGAAAGTGATACATTTCTACCAATTAGAGGCATGGAACACTGTCAACCACACGTTGACAGTTCCCTTACATTTACGTTAGCAGTTTTAGGAGGAAAACTCAGTTAAAGGAAACACAAACAAACAGTTCTCAATTTTACAGTAAAGCTATCATACCTTTACTTAGGTCTAGCTATACTTACGAGCCGTAAGTATAGTAAGTCTACTTCTAAGTAACCTACGCTTCCTCATACACGTGCGCACACGTGTACGCTAGGTAGTGAGCCAAGTAGGCCCACTACATTATGAGGGAAAGGAGGGAGAGAACCTCCACTTCTGGGTCCGAGAGGTAGAGCTCGCGATGGGCGCGGCTCTAATCTCGACCGAGCGACTTCGAGTCGCTTTCGCCCTGTCCAACCTAGGAGGTCGGGCGAAGACCTGGGCGTACACGCGCGAAGCGACAACGCCGGGTTGTTTCACAACCTGGGCTCAGCTGTGTCAACAGCTTAGAGCCGCCTTCCTTCCGGCGAACTATGAGTATCGCCAGCGCTCGCGCTTCCTTGCCTGTAAACAAGGGAAGCGTGAGCTGCATGAGTACATCCAGGAGATGCGAGTACTCGCTGCATCTCTGGTAGGGAACCCCCTACCTGAACACATCAAGGTGACAGTGTTCATGGATGGCCCATCCCGCACACAGTTGTTCCGCGTGCATGCGAACGCTATGGAGGAGGCGATCCAGATCGCCCTCCAAGAGGAGTACAGCCACCGACAGGCTCGTACTCCTACGTCGGTGTGGCAAGGCCACAATGCGTCGTCAGACGCAGTGCAAGGAGCTCCAGCAGCTGGAGCTAGCACCGGGCCGGTACCCATGGAGCTGGGTACGGCCGTACAGAGCTCCATCCGTTGCTACGGATGTGGGAAGCTCGGGCACATGCAACGTGCCTGCCCTGCGGGAGGGCAAAGGAAGTTCCCTTCCAAACCTAGGGGCTCGAGGGGCCCGTGGCAGAAGCCGCGACCCAAGAGCCAGGGGAACTGGGGTCACCAGTAGGGGCGGGGCGCCCTACTGGGGAAGATCTAAGTCCCCATGGTAGGAGTGCGAACGGCGCACGCCATGGAGGCTTAGCCCCTGAGAGCCTGGGTGCTCTCGAGACGAGAAAGAGCAGCGGCGGACTGCTCATGGTACACGCGAGTGTACGGGGATATGGAGATCCCTTTAGAGTTCTGATTGACTCTGGGGCGTCGACGAACTTTGCTCGACGCCAGACGGTCGCGCGGAATGGCGACAAGTATGCCGATGCTTTGCGAGAAAGCAAAGGCAGGGGCCAGGTCTCGGTGAGACTGGCTGATGGTACGGTGGTTAACGTACCTGGGGTCCGTATGGACCTGGCTGTAAAGTTTGAAGACTTTGACAGCACGGAGTCGTTCCTTGTCCTAGACATGGACAAGTACGACTTGATCCTGGGCATGCCGTGGCTCGAAAAGCACGAGCCCTGGATCGATTGGCGCGGCAAAGCCATTGGGGCTAGCCGGCCCGCAGTCTCCGACAGAGCTTTGGTGAGTAATGTTCCCACCTCTGTCCAGGACTGGGGCGCCAGAGATGGTCGCCAAGGCGCTTATGCGCCCGAAGAAGTACTGGGAGTCACGGACTCCAACGAAGATGTTGCGATGAGCCTCGCAACCGGTCGTGAGACCAAGGCTCATTGCCAAGCGTGTGGGATTGCCACGACGGCAAGTCCCAACGCTAAGAGTCGTCGCGCCGTATGGGCTTCGACTGTGGCAGTGCCGGACGGCACTAACCAGGCGGGTAACATAGGTCCGCAAGCAGCAGGGGCTGCTAAGGGCGTCTCCTGTGTGGGTAACATAGGTCCACAAGTGGGTAACATAGGTCCACAGGCGGGTAACGTAGTTCCGCAAGCGGGTAACATAGATCCGCAAGCAGCTGAGGCTGCTGGGGAGGGCGCTGAAGGCGCCACCGGTGTGGGTAACATAGTTCCACACGAGGTCGAAGGGACCGAGAAGATCGAGAGCGCAGTATGCGTCTCTAGCGTGGGTAACATAGTTCCACACGGGGTCAAGAAGACCAGTACGAGTGCGGAGGTGTCGTTGAGCACCTCCCGTGTGGATAACCAAGTACCACACTCGGGGTCTGAGACTCCACCGGCACGGCCGGTCGAAGAGCAATGCCATGTCTTCGACGGCGTGTCCGGTCGCCAAGTGAGGGCAGGTGCCGTCCATCTGGAGGCACTGCCAGAGGTGTCAGCACTGCTGAACCTCGAGGAATTGTCCATGAAGGACTTCCTGTCCGAGTTGAAGGCCAGAGAGATTGCGGAGATGGTGCTCCTGAAGCCGGAGACCTCTCCTGAAGATTTGAACTCTTCCTCCGTAATGGGCGAGGATGTCCTGGAGGGGTTCACGAAGCAGCGTGCAACGCACTTGGGTTCTGAAATTCTCAAGAACCCGGAGGATCCAGTGTATCCTCTTGTGAAGGAATACTCGGATGTGGTGTCGAAGCACCCACCATCCCAACTCCCGCCGGATCGGGGAGTTCGGCACGAGATTGACCTCGTGCCTGGCACAAAGTATTGTGTTACGAGGCAGTGGCCTCTACCTCGCGAGCAGTGCGAGGTCATAGATGCCTTCTTCGCCGAAAAGGCGAAGTCGGGCATGGTGCGGGAGTCGAAGTCCCCGCACTCGACGCCAACCTTCTGCGTTCGCAAACCGAACGGGAAGTGGCGTCTGGTTCATGCTTACAACAAGCTGAACAATGCGACGGTACCGGCACAGACGCCGATCCGTCGCAAGGATGTGTTGCTGAACAACATGTCGGGCTGTACGCTGTACAGTGCCCTGGATCTGGTAGACGGATACTACCAGATCCTGATGCGGGAGAGTGACATTCCTCTCACCGCAGTGAGCACCCCGAGCGGGATGCTCTGGGAGTGGCTAGTGATGCCGATGCCACAAGGGCTTTCGAATGCCCCAGCGACGTTCAATCGCTTGGTCACACAATTGTTTAGACCTTTGCGTACGTTCGCTCAGACGTACTTCGACGATATATTCGTCCATAGCCGTGCCGAAGGTGGCCAGACGGCTATGGAGGTGCATTTGAAGCACCCCCGTCGAGTGTTTGAGGTCATGAGAGCTAACAAGCTCTATGCCAACATCGACAAGTGCGCCTTTGCAGCTGAGGAGATAAAAGTCCTCGGCTGCTTTGTCAGCAGGGTCGGCGTACGCGCCGATCCAGGGAAGGTCAAGGCCATAGCGGCTTGGCCGACCCCGAGGTCGCAGAAGGACCTCCGGAAGTGGTTGGGCTTAGCCAACTATCTTCATAAGTACAGCGCAGGGTACGCTGAACTAGCTCGACCCTTGTCGGATCTCTTAAAAAGGATGCCGACTGGGTCTGGGAGCAACAGCACCAGGATGCTTTTGACAGCATCAAGGCGAGCTTACAGCAAGCGCCAGTCCTGGCTTTGCCGGACGAAAACAAGTCATTTAGCGTCGTCTGTGACGCTTCTGACTATGCAATAGGCTGTGCGCTGTTGCAGAAGGACGATGAAGGACACGAACGTGTCATCTCCTTCCAGTCCAGGCAGCTGAAGGCTGCCGAACGGAACTATCCCGTTCATGACAAGGAGCTACTTGCAATGAAGTACGCTCTTGTCAAATTTAGAGTGCATCTCTTGGGCACGAGGCCCTTTGTGATCTATACTGATCACGCGTCCTTGCGGACTGCCACCAACTCGCCGCATCTGTCGCAGCGGATGACGAGGTGGCTGTCATTCTTCGCGGGATACAACTTCCGCGTTGAATACAAGCCGGGCAAGCTCAACGTGCTTGCTGATGCATTGTCGCGTCGACCTGACTATGAGCTAGCTCATGTCAGTCGGGTCACGACAGATCTATATGATCGGATACGCTTGGCGTATCAAAAGGACGAGAACTATACACCACTGGTGCAGTTCTTGTCCGATGGCAAGACGCCAAAGTCGACAGGCTTTCGCCTCGACAGCGGGTGCAGCTCCATCGTTATGAGCTGGCCGATGGGTTACTCCATTACCGAGTAGACCCTAGAGATCCTCCTCGGGTTGTCGTTCCAAACGACGAGGATCTGAAGTATGACATACTTCTAGAGGCGCATGATGCGCCGATAAGTGGCCATCTTGGCCGAGAGAAGACCTACCAAATGGTCTCTCAGACATTTTGGTGGCCCCGCATGTATAAGTGGATGGCACACTATGTCAAGACATGTGAAACATGTCAGAGGGTGAAGCCTTCGGGCCACGCCTCGGCTCCACTGCAGAGCCTACCCATCCCAGCAGATTGCTGGAAGTCGATGAGTCTCGACTTCGTCTTCGGCCTGCCGGCCGATGACAAGGGCAACACCGGCATATTGGTGTTTGTCTGCCGTTTGAGCAAGATGGTACATCTTGCTCCGGTACGTGACAAGGTCACCGGGAAACAAGCTGCACAGCTGTTCCTAGATAGCGTGTTTCGCTATCATGGTCTACCAGAGACCATAGTCTCGGATAGAGACCCGCGTTTCACGGGTGCGTTTTGGGACACCCTGTTCCAATTGTTGGGAACTAAGTTGACGATGTCAACTGCGGACCATCCGCAGACGGATGGTCAGACGGAGAGCGTCAACCGCGTGCTCGAAGATACTCTGCGCAGTATCTGTGCGGAAGCACCTCGATCCTGGTCGGATCAGCTTCCTATGGTTGAGTTTGCACTCAACAATGCGGTACACACATCAACGGGGTTTACCCCGTTCTATCTGAATGGGTTACGACACCCCCAGGTGCCGCTAACCTTGCGGGGAGGCACCGTGGCCTCCATCGTAAGTGGGGGAGAGGCTCGGAAAGCTTTTTCCTCCATGGTCTCTAATATTGAGCCCGAGTCTTAAAAAGACAATTGTCGTCATTTGTAGACGACAGGCTGACGTTGATCAGCCGGGTTAGAGATGCAATGGCATCAGCCCAAGACAAGCAAAAAGAATACTCTGACAGAAAAGGAAGAGGAAATGTTAATGTCTTTAAACAAGGTGAATTAGTACTGTTAGATACTAAAATCTACCTATAAACTTGGTTAGCTCAGTAGGGAGCAACAAGTTAAAGCACCGCTTCATTGGACCCTTCGCGGTCCTGGCCAGACATGGCGCGGCGTATACCATTGACCTCCCAAAGTCAATGGCGACGCACCCGACGTTCTACGTGGGGCGTCTTAAGCGGTATCACGATCCGCTGGGTCTTCCTTCTCGGACGGAGGAAGACCAAGGTGAGAACTCACCTCCTCGAAACGAGGCTGAGCTCTCTGGACAACCGGAGTTGCCGGTGTCGAAGCCTGCGAATGAAAGGCAGGCTGGTACCCACGCGAGTCATACGAAGGGTATGACGGTACCGAATGGGAAGAGCTCGGGTAAGAGCTATACCCATAAGCCGAGTGGTACGAATACCCCTGCGGCTCGTAAGAGGGCATACGACCATGCACCTCATGGCTTAGAGTCTCTAAGCCTCGACGGAGCTCCTTCACGGCAGCAGCCGGAGCTCGGCGGTCAACACGCCCATGGAGCTCATGAGTCTCACGACCAAGAGCGTCCAAGTCTTGGCGAAGGACCTCAAGGGTCCCCCGCTTGCCAGCCTGAGCGGCAGCCTGACCACCAGGTCCAAGCCCAAGGGCTATCTCGATCGCATAGACGCGATCTCGAAGCTGACGGACCTCGTCGCTTAATAGGGACCCCACAGAGTCCCGACCCGAAGTTGAGGGTCCAGAAGGATACGGCTGAGAGGGAGCCGCGTACTCAAACGCGTGCGAGAGCTCCTCCTGCCCTCCTTGACCGGAACGGCGAGCTCCACTATCATGTGGAGCGGGTCGTCCAGGAGCGGCGGCGCTCTGGGAAGCGCCAGCTGCTAGTGAAGTGGCGGGGTTACCCCTCGTCACAGAACTCGTGGGAGCCGGAAGACCGGCTCCGGGTTGACTGCCCGAAGGCTGTTGAGATTTGGGATCAACAGCCGGGGCGTAAGTAGTCCGCGGCTTTTTAGCCGCCTTACTGTGTACGGTCCCTGGGTTGACGGAACCGTACCCGCGCTCATCTTGAGCGCTGGACTTAGACTGCTGTCTAAGTCCCTCCATGACGGAGTGGAGTTGCCGCTTAGCGACTAAGTGGGCAAACTCGATACGAAGATCTCGCTGGTCCAAGACATAGGACAGCAGGCGATCTTCCCGGAGTTCTTTCAACTCCTGAACTGTGAAGTTCTTTAGAGAAACCCATCTCCAGAACAGGTCTTCTGCCTGGGTCTGGGTTGTGGTGTTCTCGGGCTGTACCTAAGGGTAGCCCCACACGGGGAAGAGCCCACCACGGTCTTCCGGTTTCTTCCGGAGACTTGTGAATTCCTTGAGAGGAATTCGGTGTGGTGCAAGAAGCACACACCTAGCGGCCTCAATGTCGTTGACAAAGAGTGGTTCGACTTGAACCAAGGCACGCTCATAGGCGCCACGCGAAGTGCGCCCATGGTTCAGACCACGAGGGGCCTTGAGGTGCTCCAAGAACATTGGAGACCCAGACCCCGCATCCGGTGGGTAGTATCCGCGAGGATACACCGGCGTGGGAGGCACAGGAGTGCCTTGCAGTTGAGCAGCTTGATAGCGCTCCTGCTGCTCATCGAGATCGTTGGAGATCTCTCGGGGCTCGGAGACAGCCCCCTCCTCTTCCTCTTCGTCTGAGGAGTCGAACAGGGATTTGAATCCCTTAGCGATTGAAGGCTCTGATGTAGGAGAGCCAGGGGCTGCGCGCTTCTTAGCAGCAGCAGCACCCTCACCAGCCCGTTTTGGAGACGCTGCTTTCGCAGCTTGGGCTCGAGCCTTACCTTCGGTCAAGGTAAGGTTCTTGGCAGGCGAGCTCGTCGAAGCTGCCTTTGCCTCTGATGACTCAGCATCATCAACAGGAGCGTCCTGCGAAGGAGCATCCTGTGTAGGAGCATCCTGTGAGGATGCATCCTGAGAAGAAGGTGGATCCTTAGCGGATCCAGGAGAGTCCCCGTCGGACTCTGATCCCGTAATAATAGGAATATGAAATTCCGGGGACTCAGATCCGGGACTGTGGTCCCGATAGGCGAACCGAGGGTTCGGCCTATCGTCGGGTGACAGGGAGCGCGAGCGACTGCGTCGCGAACTCCCTTCTTGGCTGACAGCAGCAGCGGTACGCTTGCTGCCTGCCTCGGAAGCCGCCTTGCGGACTTCCTTGCGCGGAGCGGCCTTGTCTTTCGACTTGGCCTTAGCAGTCTTCGACCTCGCGGTCTTAGACTTAGAAGGCGCCGAAGCGCCGCGGGTGTTTGCCTTCTTAGGCATCTTGGGAGGCTGACGTGGAAGCCTCCAGGTGTCTTGGGCGCGCGAAAAGGCTGAATGAAAGCCTTAAGCCACAACGGTGGCTCGTCGATGGGTATCGACAAAGGACAGGAAAGAGAGCGGAGCTCTCTTCCTAGCTCCTCATTGGTTGGGGGTGTTTCCAACCTAAGTGGGGGAGGATGTAACGGGGTTACATGAAAGGGGTACTCCAGAAAGGGTACCGCCTTTAGAAGTAGATATACTTCTGTGAGTATTTGTTTTCATACTCTGATGGAGTGGTGTGGGCCACACTGTGGTGTGAGCCACACTACTGCCACGTAGGTTCGGTGGCTGAGGGCCAACCAATAGTTTTAAACCTACCTTTTATATGCATAATTAGCTTAAAGTATAGTTAATTAGGAGTTTGTATTACAGGCCAAATGAACCTAATTAACTATAAATAAATCAGTCTAAAATCTACTCTAAACTGGCTATTAAGTCCCCTAAGACCAGGGACTAGTGAACTGCCGTTCACTTAGAGTTTGTATACTCTTAATAGCACGCTTCCTCTAAGCAAGGTGCTCGTGTGACCCCGTCACATCGGCCAAACTGATTCTTAACCTTGACGCGAAATGAGGAGCCCCATCGCTTGACAGGAATATGTAGGCGCTTCAGAGCATCGAGTTCGTAAGAAAGCATGGCGAGTATATGAGTGCTGAAGATAAAAATATTCGTTTATCAACTTGGTATATTCTTGGTATCCTTCTCTCAAGATGGATCAACTTTTCTCCCTAGCGATAAAAAAATATTAGATTAGTCGAGAGCAATTTTACATGCACGCTTATTGTAATATCGCTTCTGCCTAACTTTAATTTCCTCCCGATGTTGATCATCATACTCCTTTTGGCGGGCGAGAATCCTTTCCCGATTCTTCTGGTAGTAGCGCTTCTTGGCCTCCAAGATCGCTGTCTTGTTAGCCTGGTACTGTTCTGACGTGTATGGTATTGTCTCTATATATTATGTAAAGGTTTTGTCAAGATCGAAAACTTTTCATATCATATCAACTCCTCTGCATAATCACTGTTCGGTGATATTTGTGATTCTCTGAGCTCTTATGAAATTTTCTATGTGATATGACTAGAGTGATGGGTGCTCTGTCTCTCTCACAACGTTAGGAACAAAGTCGTGATTTCGGTGAATGTAATGCTATAACCGGGGCTAGGACCCTGTCTACGTTCGATGAACAAAAAATGGTATGCAAATGTATCTGGACCCACTACTCACGCCGGCATGTTGCCAGAGACGGCGGAGAAGATGTTAAACTAGGACGCTCGCCGGGTTTGAAACCGGTACGAGACGAGCGTTCTAGCTATTGCATTTATGCGTATGTCGAGAAACAATCGGAGGCAACAGTTAATCAACTGGTCGATCCGATCGACAATACATGTGATCTTCTGGAAAAATCTACCGCTACAGTGTCAAGTATACGCCAGATCGATGAATATGCAAGATCGAGTGTGATGATGGCTCTTGAGATTTCCCCTGGGGAATCGCGAGGCTACTGGAAGTATCATGTTCCAGACAAAAAGTTCAAACAATCTAAGGCTATGGGGAAGATCAACAACTACAAGGCAACTTTGCTGTTCGACAGTGGCGCCGAGGTATCCATACTGGATGCCACCTTTGCTCGTAAGGTAGGGTGCCAGGTCGACGAGAGCCAAACGTTGGAATGTGAAGGTGTTGGACGATCTCCATATAAGATCGATGGACGCACTCGTCTCAAGATCACGCTGGCAGGATCGATGATGTACTTCTTTGATGCATGGGTAGGTCCGCCCACGGGAGGCCAAGATCTGATACTAGGAATGGACTTCATGGTGCCAGCGGGTATCCGCCTCGATCTCGCAGATGGGACAATATGTCTGTCTGACGAAGTCCGCCTTCAGATGGCTGGTAGGCGTCCCCTCTACGGTGACAAGGTCGAACACGTGTGCTGGAAGGATCACTACTGGATCGATGTTGGACAGACGGCCGAGATCAGGCTGCGCGGTCAAACGTCAAACCAGTATAAGTTGTGGGTTACCAGGGGAGATCGATGGGTGCCAACGATCACAATCGGACCAGGAAAGACGCGTTATCTACAAGTGACCAACATAAGTGATCATGCATTAACTCTCCACGAAGGATCGAGAGTCGCGATGTGGTTGAGTGGAGATCGAGTTCCCCGAATTCCGGAATATGTATCTGTAGGGTCGAGGAGATACGCTGAATGGCAGAATCTCGATATCAGGCAACTACGGATGAAATCAGTGAAGTGGATATCAATGAGCAGATCGCCGAGCCAGCAGTGGAACGTCCTGAGTACGTAACACCAACCGCGATCTTACCACGGCCGGTAAAAGCCGTCCAGACTGTCGAGATCGCAGGGAACGGGGATGCAAGTCTACCATTAAGCAAGCGTGCATCTGACCAGGGCAAGATTGATCGTGTTAAGAGTAATGATCCTCACATCAAGATCGAGGCAAACATTGGCGATCCTACGATGGATGATGAAGTTTGTATCAAAGAAGGAGGAACTTTGTTCGCAGAAGATGTGGAAGATCAAATGGCTGTGCTACCAGAAGTAACCGCGACCACGGAAGAAGTCAAGATCGAAGATCTTCAAATAGGTGATGCCAATATCAACACCCAGGAGGAGATCGAGCGTCTGGTGCAGATTATCTGGAAACGGAAGCACCTTCTTATCGGAAAGGGCAATGCTTTACCGCCAGCAGCGAAGGGAGTGGTACGTGATATAGATGTGGGGAATGCAAAGCCAGTCGCTCAACGTTGTCGCAAAGTGGCGATACAGTTCCGCGAAAAGTTGCATCAACTCATCAAGGGACTACTATCTGCTCGAATGATCCGACACTCGACCTCTCCTTGGGCGTCACCCATAGTTGTGATCATCAAGAAGAATGGGATCGACATCCGGTTATGTATCGACTACCGCCTGGTTAATAGTCTGACAAGGCTCATGGTGTATCCCATGCCTCTGATCAATGACTTGCTGGATGATCTCGACAAGGTTCTCTGGTATTGTTCTTTGGATATGGCCAGCGGCTTCTGAGTAGTGCCCATGACGGACCGAGCCCGATCGATCTCGGCATTTATTACTCCATTTGGACTATTGAGTGGAATCGAATGCCGTTCGGACTTAAAAACGCTCCCCAGATCTACCAGAGACTCCTGGACAATGCACTATATGGATTCGTAAAAGTAACCCAAGATCAAGATCGATCTGACCGAAAGGACGTATTCGAGACAGGAGAACCCGATCTAGCAAGAAATGAGTCAGTGTTGGGACGTCGATCTTACATCGACGACATACTGGTAACAGGAAGATCGTGGGACGCGTTATGCGAAAAGGTGGAAAAGCTGTTGGACGCCTGCGACGAGTGGAATCTGTCCATTAGTGTCGCCAAAAGCTTCTGGGGTCGGCAAAAGGTGGACTATCTAGGACATCGTGTATCAGCTGATGGTTTGGAGACACACCCAAAAGATTTGTCGGTTTTACAAGAATTACCGTTTTCCACCACATAAGATCGATGCAATCATTCTTGGGGAGTCTCAACTACTACAGTCGATTTATTGAAGATTTCGCGATCTACGCATCAGTTCTGTACGAACTCCGCGAAGCGGACTTCTACGAGATCGCTCGAAGGACAAAATCGACTGGGGACGATGAGAACGTCATTGGGGAAGAAGGTGCCATGTGGACAGAAGCTAGGACAGCGTTCACCATATTGAAGAACAAGATTGTGACTGCTCCGATCCTGCAACATTTCGATGTAGATCGACAACCGGTGGTGGTAGTATACGCCAGCAAGTGGGTGATCTCAGCTGCCCTGATGCAAGAACACGATGGAATATATAAGCCAGTGACTTTCACTAGTCGCACGCTCAAGCCGAACGAGATCAACTATGGTATGGTCGACAAAGAAGTGTTGGCTCTGCTCAGGATATTAGACATCTGCTATACTCAACTCGTGACAAGATCGATCAAAGTATTGACACGCCACTCTACATTGGCGTGGTTACTTCATTCATCCGGGTTGCAAGGAAGGCTAGGGCGATGGGCTGCACTTCTATCGAGTTGGACTCTCGAGTTCGTGAAATGTGCCAGAGGGGAAGATGAGATCTTAGGTGTGATCGCGGCAAGTATTACACCCCGCAAGGAAGTGGACTCGATCTTGATTTCGATCGCCCCCAGGAAACAACCGCGACAGTGATCTCGATGCCACCCCCAACAGTGGAGCCAGACGAGAGATTACTAGTTGTTAGTTTTGATGGATCAGCGCGTGTGAAACGAAGTGGCGGAGCATACAGTGGAATAGTGTGGAGCCTACCAGAATGGACAGTGATCTCAGCAGCATCGGAGTACAAGCTCGATCTTACGGTAATGAGGCCGAGTATCACGGTCTGCTGCTATGCCTCGATCTCCTGTCAGATATTGACAGGGGACGCTTGATCATCTGTGGGGATTCTAATCTCGTAATCAGACAAATGAGAGGCGAGATCGAATGCAAGGCCCCGGGATTAATGTTGTTACGACAGCAAGCACTGGAACGTCTCCGATCTTGGCCCAACCATGAGTTCCTACACATGAAGCGAGATTGGAATCGAAGCGCGGACAGTCTGGCGAGTGCGGCATTACGTCGCGAAAGTGGAGTTGTGATCGTCAAGGAAGAGGAGCGCCAAGATCTTATGACTCTCAATAGATTGGACGAGTTGCTAATAGCTAAGAATGATGCAACCCCAGTCAAGATCACTGCAGTCACAAGATCGCGTAAGAAATGCCGTCCTCAAGTGTTACAAGAAGAGATCGTACAAAGGATGAGGATGGAACGTATTAACTGAGCTCAAGACGAGGAGAAATGGATCGTCGATCTTAAGGCTTACCTGCGAGGGGACGTACAAGATCTTACGTCGGCTGAAGCGAAAAATTGTTCTAAGATCGCAGATCGCTATGAGACAGATGAGTCCGGCTTGTTGTTCCATTTTCCGCTGACCAAGCAGTCCGACGAAGATCGCGATCTTGTGGCCAAGCTCGTAGTGCCTGAAACATTGCAAAACGATCTTATGCACCACTATCATTCGAGTCTGGAAGGTGGTCACCAAGGTATTGGACGGACGTATCATAAGATCAGAGCTCACTTCCACTGGTGCGGACTATATCAGAGTGTACAACGCTACGTGGGTCAGTGTATAGATTGTGAGACAGGGAAAGGACGACCTACGATCCACGCGGAATCGCCTGGCAATTTGCAAGCTACTTACCCGTTCCAGATTATCCGCATGGATCATATACCATCGCTACCAAGATCGTATAAGGGCAACACCGAGTTGTTGATCTGGATTAATCTATTTACTGGATATGTGATCGCGAAAGCTAGTGCATCAAGGACAGCTCAGACTGTTGCTGAGAACTACGAAGAATGTGTCTTTCGTCGATTCGGTGCAAGCGAGGCTATCCGACATGATCGAGAACCCGGTTTTATGTCTGACTTCTTCAGATCGTTCAACAAGATCGTGGGACAGAGACAGCGAGCAACAATGGCATACCGCCCACAAGCAAACGGTACAACCGAAAGAATGGTGGGAACATTGACACGTGCAGTCAAGATGTATGTGGAGGATATCGATCAGCGAGATTGAGACGACTATGCAGATCGTGCCTCACCTTCGCACTTAATACTGCCCAAGATCGTGTCCGAAGAGATACCCCGTTTTTTCTGTTACATGACTGGGATCCTCGATCTACGTGGGAAGCAATGATACCATTAGGATCGACGAGAAGGCGAGATCGTGAACCCCGCCGATGGCGATACCGGATCCAGAAGCAGTATCAACAAGCACGTGAACAAGTCAATGAGAGACTACGTGATGCTATCCAAGAGAGGGCATATCGACACAACGAAACTGTTCTACCGCATAAGATCGAAGTCGGAACTCAAGTATGGTTATACCTATATCGAGTCAAGGAAGGATATGCGCGTAAGCTGGCACATATGTGGAACGGTCCCTTCCGTGTGTTGGAGCTAGTGGAGGAACACGCAGTACGTCTTGAGATCGCCGGTACAGAATATCGACTCTTCCCAGTCGTGCATGTCTCTAAGATCAAATCTGTACGACAATTCCCAGATCGTCCCAAGACGCGGTTGACAATACAAGATCAAGATCGATTTGATTTTGATGAAGCCTTATTGCCGGAAGATAGCTGGGTACGAGATCTAGATGCCGACGAATATGAAGTTGAGAAGATCGTAGACATGAGATCGGGGAAGCGTACGCGATATGGACGTACACCGCGCGAATTCTTGGTACACTGGAAAGGATATGACGAACCGACATGGGTAGATGAGGTCGATCTTAATTGTGGAGCTCTACTGTATGACTACCTACGAGACCGAACGAATCGAAATCGATTCGAGGTCATGCAATCACATGAGGAGCCATAAGGAGGCGAGATCGTGAAGTGAGCTGGTCACATCACGAAGGAATAAGTGAAAAATCTATCGGATGGCGGTAGATCAGGTGGACGGTGGTGAATATGATACGTGTGAAACCGACTAGATGGCTATGTGTCACTAAGATCGAAGGCGTCAATATCTCAAGAACGACGCATAAAAGGAAGGAAATCACAAAGAAGAAATGGATTAATCAGAAGATTACAGCACCGCTGTGTTGGAGGTTGACTGAGAAGAGGGTGTGTTGACGAACTTGTCCTGAAGACGAGGAATACGCGTCGCTGGATGGTCCGCAGAAGGTCGGCGATATTGTAGATGCCAAGGCTCCGCAAGATCAACGACGGACAGCGCATCCTCAAGCGACGCAGCAGACACATCCGGATACCAGATCTTGGGATGACGCGGCTTGGGGAAATGCAGGAAGAAAGGGTCCAGCAAGACATCCAGATCGCAGTATTGCTGACGCAGGGCAGGGATGAGATGTCGAAACAGGAACTGTTTCCAGGCGGCTCCAGCCCGAGGTCGACGCTGGCGACGACTCTCATGGTAGGCCGACAGAGCGGCGTCTGCAACACACACGTCCTCTGAGATCGGCAGGAAATGACTGGACTCCCAGAGCGCCTGAAGATGCTTCTCCTCATACTCCAGATACTTCTCACAAAAGCCAGGAGGCATAAAATCAACCATGAAGGAAAGAGCCCCCTCGGCGGACTCCAAGGACGCCCACGGCGGAGGATTGAGAGACATCAGGGCATCCACTGCAGGTCCAGTAATAAAATCCTCGATCTCGATCCGAGAAGGCGTTGCAGAGGGGCCCACGTCGGGAAACAACCATTCAAAATCACCGAGCAGAAGGTGACTCAGCACTTGTGTGTTCAAAGTGGAGATGCTCAAGTGACTCACGCGATCAGCGTCCCAAGGAAAGACGTCGGCCGAGCGAAAAAGACGCCTGGTGATCAAACTGGGAATCCACTCCGATCTTGGAACTTTGGGATAGGGTGGAGTCAGAGTAATGGCCTCGGAGGACTGCTGGATATCAGGAAGCGACTTACCCGCACCAGACGCGAGATCGTCGTCATCGTGAATAGAATCGGGGCTGTCAACGGGTGGATCAATGTCCGGAGACTGCTCGGGTAAGTCGTGGGAAGGAATATTATCACTTCCCTCGCCACCCAAGTCGATAGGATGGCCGGCAGTTCCCGAAGCACCCAGATCTCCATCAGACGGCTTGGATCGACGGAGATCCGAACGATATTTAGCTAAGGCGGCTAACATCTCGGGATTGTCAGCGTCATCTTCAGGAGAGCCGCCTTCTTGCTCGATCTCGGACTCTTGAGGAAGATCGGAAAACTCAGGTTCAGGAACTTCGGGATCTTGGTCCTTAGGGTCAGGAAGATCGTCAGGGGAATTGGAGGATGAAAGATCAAGCCGTCGGGTCTTGTGAGATCGAGTCGGCGACGATCCTGATTCAGATCGAGGACGCGTCAGACTTGCAGGAGTCGGAAGAGCGACATCTTGGTTGAGGGAACGAGCCACAGCCCAGAATCGACTATAAGCGTCCTTATAATGAGCCGAGAGAGCAGCATGTTCGACCCGTAGAGCAGCGAGCTCCCGCTTCTGGCTCGCGAATTGGTGATCAACTTGGGAACGGGCGGTTTGAAGATCAGCAACTTGCTGTTCTAAGCGGGAGATGTTGGCCCTCATAGAATCAACATGATTCCCACGAGCGTGAAGCTCGGCACGAGCCTTGTCCAAACGCTCGGATGTGGAGGTTGCCTTCGCCACTGCCTGATCTCGCTCAGATTGAGCTTCATGACAGTCTGTCCGGAACTGGTCGCGTTCCTCCTGAAGCCGGGTGATACGGCGATCTTGCGCACTGATTTGACGCTGTAGCTGGAGGGCCGCCGCTTCTAGTGAAGCTTCTGACCGCTCCAGGGCTTGACATCGCTGCTGAGCCGTAGACAATTCTTGATCTCTGTCTTTCAAGCGCTGACGGACATCCAATAGCGACTGATCTTGGGTCTGGTCACGTTGACGAGCAGCTACCAGCTCCTGATCTTGGTTGAATAGAAGTCGAGCGAGTGCAGGTGGAGGTGGGGAACCAAGATTGGGGTGACTGGTTAAGGCCGCCAGCTGAGCTTGGAGATTCTGGACCTGGCGCTTCAGAGTGTCGATCTCGTCCTCCAGGCACAAAATCGTGCTCTTGGAAGTGGCTTGCAGCTCACTGTAATCATCTCCGAGCTTAGAAACTTTGTCCAGCTTCTCTTCAAGCTCTTCGACAGCCGACCTGCTCTCCACCAGCTGTACATTGGAGTTCTCCAGCTCGTCAATCAGCGTGTCGTATCGATCCTGGCAAAACTTGGCGAACGGCTTGGCTTGGGATCGCAAGTGATCCAAATGACGATGAAGATCGCCCAGGTGGTGGATTGAATCCGTGTGGGCATATTGGAGATCTTCGTGGTCGTCTTGCAGCAGCCGGAAGATCGACTCTTGATTGATGGCGTTCTCCACACCCCGGAGAGAAGACAGGATGTCTTGGAAAGAGGCCCGAACGACCTGCAGATCCAGGTGAGATCGATGAACGTGTGCCGTCGGTGCTGAAGACAACCGACGACATTCGGGACACGAGGAATTAGGCTGAGACGAAGGAGAAGAAGGCGGGTCAGGATCGACCGCAGTGGCCGCAATCGCAAGTATGTCCAGTTGATCCAACGAAGATGTCGATCTTGGAGCAGAAGAAGTGGGAGTGGAATCTTGATCTTGGACCATGGAGGATAGCCGGTTGGGAAGAAGATGCGATGCAGCGAGCGAAAGCAGTTGTGCTGCAGTCTCTCGTGCAGGGGACGGTTGTGGTAAAGCAGATAAGAAGTTTATCGACTTCGATCTCGTCCCGTCAATCGAGATCAAGAGCAATCCCTCCCGATAGTGATCCCCGATATAGTGACATTCGCTATAATGACCAAGTGAATGCATGCACCATCATCCCCGTCCAAGAAGATTGTACCCACGCGATATCGATCTTGGCAGGTAATATCGATTTTAGTTTTATTATGGATATTATGGAGCCAGTGCGTTATGGATAGCCACAGATGGGAAGCATAGGATATTAACCATTAATTCAGAGTTGTTTTACCTTCTACTACACAAGTCTTCCTTCTTCTACGCTATTCCGGTAGGGATATACAAGATTGGCCCTCCCGACGTCACGCAGGATCAAGATCGACACTAAGTAGAACCCCTACGCCCAGATTGCTTGGCTGGACGTTAGCCAACCCTCAAATCTCAAGACCCCGCTATAGGCAGCGGCAAGCACGTATTGGAACTATTGGATAAAGGTCACACACCGACCACAAGATCCCCCGAGCTAAGATCGACACTGGTCAGAGCAAGATCGACCAAGTACAACCAAGATCGAAGCCCGATAACTACACGGCGCAGCGAGTAGAAGTATCCCCGCTGCTGCCACCCCTCCCGCTGTCCTGTCAGACAGCAAGATCGACAACAAGCGCGTCTATCGAGATCACCCGAGGAGCGATCTAGTCCCACCGACGGGTACACAAGGTGAGATCAAGTAACTTCACGGAAGATCGGAGTACCCCCTCCGTTAGTCGGCAGTTCGGGCGCAGTGTGCAAGAGGACTCCTGCGATCTTGCGATTTCGCAGAACCACTTCGCCACACAACCGCCACAGAACCTTTCGGTGAAAAAAAGCGAGGTTTCACCCCATTGGAGGATTATACATCCCGCGACGGAGTGACAGAGACGGAATAGTGACATCCGGGGGCCTCGGCTAGCCTAATATAACCTGGCCGAGGCCTCCTGGATTAGGCCGAGATAGGGCTCTGTACCCATCTCAGATCCCTTGTCTCACGTCTGTACAGTCCCAAATCCGTACTTAAGGGTGAGTTGTCGACCCCTCGGTCGTACTTATTCTGAAACCTCGGACACGCCTACAGAGATTTGTTTACACTTGATATTTGTAAATAGGCATAGGACAAAACATAGGATGACATACAGAGGCTCTCTGAGCCTCACATTAAGCAGTTTATAAAACGCAGTCTTCCCCCCAGCTAACAAGAGTCAAGTCCGACTTAGGTAAGTGTAGCTAGCTTATTTAAGTGCCAGGACACGCTCAGTTGTGTGGGATGCCTGTTGGTAGACTCAAGGTACATTGAACCGAGAGTTTATCCTGGTCAGGCCAAGAGTTGGTGTGGCCGAGAGATCGGAGGCGACAGTGAAGTGTCGTTACGTGTATACTTAAGGTCTACTAAGGTCCTAGTGAATATATTTTGCTCCCCGTCGAGGTTGTACCTCGACACCCCTGTATAAGGCCTAACACGCCGGTACCCTTCCCTCTGAGGGACTGCAGGGTTACGCGCGAAAGCGCAATATAACACCCTAGTCTAAGCTCGTGGCTAGTGGTGTAGGTAAGGGTTACCTAAAACAACCTCGGTATACAGAAGCGCTTACAACCGACCCGGTGTAAGGGATCGTACCTGGTCTTCAGGTTTGATCCAACAATCGCTGACCTTAACGGGGAAGCGTGTGTTGTTGGTTGGAACTCACCCGACAAGTGAGAATTCTAGCGTGTCCTACACGACAATTGTAACGGGGTTACATGAAAGGGGTACTGTAACGGGGTTACATGAAAGGGGTACCCCAGAAAGGGTACCGCCTTTAGAAGTAGATATACTTCTGCGAGTATTTGTTTTAATACTCTGATGGAGTGGTGTGGGCCACACTGTGGTGTGAGCCACACTACTGCCACGTAGGTTCGGTGGCTGATGGCCAACCAATAACATTAAACCTACCTTTTATATGCATAATTACGATAAAGTATAGTTAATTAGTAATTTGTATTACAGGCCAAATGGACCTAATTAACTATAAATAAATCAGTCTAAAATCTACTCTAAACTGGCTATTAAGTCCCCTAAGACCAGGGACTAGTGAACTGCCGTTCACTTAGAGTTTGTATACTCTTAATAGCACGCTTCCTCTAAGCAAGGTGCTCGTGTGACCCCGTCACACTTGGTAGCACTTGTAGTCAATCCACGCCTACGCGGGTAGATTGGCTACCTGAATCCTCTGTGGCTCCTACAAGGTAAGCCAGGATGGATAGAGGGGAGTTCCCTCATTTGACCGACTCTCAGTTTGAGTCGGTCCGGAAGATGGTGGGCATCTTTGGAGGAGATGCCCTCCGAAGCTTGGCGTCTGCTACGCCGGCCGAGCAGGTCGAACGCATCGAGGCGTTCGACACGTACGAGAGAGGGCTAATCGCCCACGTACAGGGGCTGCAGACCCCCGTGGCTGAGATGAAGTCAGCCCAACCTAAGCCGTTGAGGCTTAAGGTTAACCCTTATGAGGGAAAGGAGGGAGAGAACCTCCACTTCTGGGTCAGAGAGGTAGAGCTCGCGATGGACGCGGCTCTAATCTCGACCGAGCGACTTCGAGTCGCTTTCGCCCTGTCCAACCTAGGAGGTCGGGCGAAGACCTGGGCGTACACGCGCGAAGCGACGACGCCGGGTTGTTTCACAACCTGGGCTCAGCTGTGTCAACAGCTTAGAGCCGCCTTCCTTCCGGCGAACTATGAGTATCGCCAGCGCTCGCGCTTCCTTGCCTGTAAACAAGGGAAGCGTGAGCTGCATGAGTACATCCAGGAGATGCGAGTACTCGCTGCATCTCTGGTAGGGAACCCCCTACCTGAACACATCAAAGTGACCGTGTTCATGGATGGCCTGAAGGTGGGCCCATCCCGCACACAGTTGTTCCGCGTGCATGCGAACACTATGGAGGAAGCGATCCAGATCGCCCTCCAAGAGGAGTACAGCCACCGACAGGCTCGTACTCCTACGTCGGTGTGGCAAGGCCACAATGCGTCGTCAGGCGCAGTGCAAGGAGCTCCAGCAGCTGGAGCTAGCACAGGGCCGGTACCCATGGAACTGGGTACGGCCGTACAGAGCTCCATCCGTTGCTACGGATGTGGGAAGCTCGGGCACATGCAACGTGCCTGCCCTGCGGGGGGGCAAAGGAAGTTCCCTTCCAAACCTAGGGGCTCGAGGGGCCCGTGGCAGAAGCCGCGACCCAAGAGCCAGGGGAACTGGGGTCACCAGTAGGGGCGGGGCGCCCTACTGGGGAAGATCTAAATCCCCATGGTAGGAGTGCGGACGGCGCACGCCATGGAGGCTTAGCCCCTGAGAGCCTGGGTGCTCTCGAGACGAGAAAGAGCAGCGGCGGACTGCTCGTGGTACACGCGAGTGTACGGGGATATGGAGATCCCTTTAGAGTCCTGATTGACTCTGGGGCGTCGACAAACTTTGCTCGACGCCAGACGGTCGCGCGGAATGGCGACAAGTATGCCGATGCTTTGCGAGAAAGCAAAGGCAGGGGCCAGGTCTCGGTGAGACTGGCCGATGGTACGGTGGTAAACGTACCTGGGGTCCGTATGGACCTGGCTGTAAAGTTTGAAGACTTTGACAGCACGGAGTCGTTCCTTGTCCTAGACATGGACAAGTACGACTTGATCCTGGGCATGCCGTGGCTCGAAAAGCACGAGCCCTGGATCGATTGGCGCGGCAAGGCCATTGGGGCTAGCCGGCCCGCAGTCTCCGACAGAGCTTTGGTGAGTAATGTTCCCACCTCTGTCCGGGACTGGGGCACCAGAGATGGTCGCCAAGGCGCTTACGCGCCCGAAGAAGTATTGGGGGTCACGGACTCCAACGAAGATGTTGCGATGAGCCTCGCAACCGGTCGTGAGACCAAGGCTCATTGCCAAGCGTGTGGGATTGCCACGACGGCAAGTCCCAACGCTAAGAGTCGTCGCGCCGTATGGGCTTCGACTGTGGCAGTGCCGGACGGCACTGACCAGGCGGGTAACATAGGTCCGCGAGCAGCAGAGGCTGCTAAGGAGAGCGCTAAAGGCGTCTCCTGTGTGGGTAACATAGGTCCACAAGTGGGTAACATAGGTCCACAGGCGGGTAACGTAGTTCCGCAAGCGGGTAACATAGGTCCGCAAGCAGCTGAGGCTGCTGGGGAGAGCGCTGAGGGCGCCTCCGGTGTGGGTAACATAGTTCCACACGAGGTCGAAGAGACCGAGAAGATCGAGAGCGCAGTATGCGTCTCTAGCGTGGTAACAGAGTTCCACGCGGGGTCAAGAAGACCAGTACGAGTGCGGAGGTGTCGTTGAGCACCTCCCGTGTGGATAACCAAGTACCACACTCGGAGTCTGAGACTCCACCGGCACGGCCGGTCGAAGAGCAATGCCATGTCTTCGACGGCGTGTCCGGTCGTCAAGTGAAGGCAGGTGCCGTCCATCTGGAGGCACTGCCCGAGGTGTCAGCACTGCTGAACCTCGAGGAATTGTCCATGAAGGACTTCCTGGCCGAGTTGAAGGCCGGAGAGATTGCGGAGATGGTGCTCCTGAAGCCGGAGACCTCTCCTGAAGATTTGAACTCTTCCTCCGTAATGGACGAGGACGTCCTGGAGGGGTTCACGAAGCAGCGTGCAACGCGCTTGGGTTCTGAGATTCTCAAGAACCCGGAGGATCCAGTGTATCCTCTTGTGAAGGAATACTCGGATGTGGTGTCGAAGCACCCACCATCCCAACTCCCGCCGGATCGGGGAGTTCGGCACGAGATTGACCTCGTGCCTGGCACAAAGTATTGTGTCACGAGGCAGTGGCCTCTACCTCGCGAGCAGTGCGAGGTCATAGATGCCTTCTTCGCTGAAAAGGCGAAGTCGGGCATGGTGCGGGAGTCGAAGTCCCCGCACTCGACGCCAACCTTCTGCGTTCGTAAACCGAGCGGGAAGTGGCGTCTGGTTCACGCTTACAACAAGCTGAACAATGCGACGGTACCGGCACAGACGCCGATCCCTCGCAAGGATGTGTTGCTGAACAACATGTCGGGCTGTACGCTGTACAGTGCCCTGGATCTGGTAGACGGATACTACCAGATCCTGATGCGAGAGAGTGACATTCCTCTCACCGCAGTGAGCACCCCGAGTGGGATGCTCTGGGAGTGGCTAGTGATGCCACAGGGGCTATCGAATGCCCCAGCGACGTTCAATCGCTTGGTCACACAATTGTTTAGACCATTGCGTACGTTCGCTCAGACGTACTTCGACGATATATTCGTCCATAGCCGTGCCGAAGGCGGCCAGACGGCTATGGAGGTGCATTTGAAGCACCTCCGTCGAGTGTTTGAGGTCATGAGAGCTAACAAGCTCTATGCCAACATCGACAAGTGCGTCTTTGCAGCTGAGGAGATAAGAGTCCTCGGCTGCTTTGTCAGCAGGGTCGGCGTACGCGCCGACCCAGGGAAGGTCAAGGCCATAGCGGCTTGGCCGACCCCGAGGTCGCAGAAGGACCTCCGGAAGTGGTTGGGCTTAGCCAACTATCTTCATAAGTACAGCGCAGGGTACGCTGAACTAGCTCGACCCTTGTCGGATCTCTTAAAGAAGGATGCCGACTGGGTCTGGGAGCAACAGCACCAGGATGCTTTTGACAGCATCAAGGCGAGCTTACAGCAAGCGCCAGTCCTGGCCTTGCCGGACGAAAATAAGTCATTTAGCGTCGTCTGTGACGCTTCTGACTATGCAATAGGCTGTGCGCTGTTGCAGAAGGACGATGAAGGACACGAACGAGTCATCTCCTTCCAGTCCAGGCAGCTGAAGGCTGCCGAACGGAACTATCCCGTTCATGACAAGGAGCTACTTGCAATGAAGTACGCTCTTGTCAAATTTAGAGTTCACCTCTTGGGCACGAGGCCCTTCGTGATCTATACGGATCACGCGTCCTTGCGGACTGCCACCAACTCGCCGCATCTGTCGCAGCGGATGGCGAGGTGGCTGTCATTCTTCGCGGAATACAACTTCCGCGTTGAATACAAGCCGGGCAAGCTCAACGTGCTTGCCGATGCATTGTCGCGTCGACCTGACTATGAGCTAGCTCATGTCAGTCGGGTCACGACAGATCTATATGATCGGATACGCTTAGCGTATCAGGAGGATGAGAACTACACGCCACTGGTGCAGTTCTTGTCCGACGGCAAGGACGCCAAAGTCGACAGGCTCTCGCCTCGACAGCGGGCGCAGCTCCATCGCTATGAGCTGGCCGAAGGGTTACTCCATTACCGAGTAGACCCTAGAGATCCTCCTCGGGTTGTCGTTCCAAACGACGAGGATCTGAAGTATGACATACTTCTAGAGGCGCATGATGCGCCGATAAGTGGCCATCTTGGCCGGGAGAAGACCTACCAAACGGTCTCTCAGACATTTTGGTGGCCCCGCATGTATAAGTGGGTGGCGCACTATGTCAAGACATGTGAAACATGTCAGAGGGTGAAGCCTTCGGGCCACGCCTCGGCTCCACTGCAGAGCCTATCTGTACCAGCAGATTGCTGGAAGTCGATGAGTCTCGACTTCGTCTTCGGCCTTCCGGCCGATGACAAGGGCAACACCGGCATATTGGTGTTTGTCTGCCGTTTGAGCAAGATGGTGCATCTTGCTCCGGTACGTGACAAGGTCACCGGGAAACAAGCTGCACAGCTGTTCCTAGATAGCGTGTTTCGCTATCATGGTCTACCAGAGACCATAGTCTCGGACAGAGACCCGCGTTTCACGGGTGCGTTCTGGGACACCCTGTTCCAATTGCTGGGAACTAAGTTGACGATGTCAACTGCGGACCATCCGCAGACGGATGGTCAGACGGAGCGCGTCAACCGCGTGCTCGAAGATACTCTGCGCAGTATCTGTGCGGAAGCACCTCGATCCTGGTCGGATCAGCTTCCTATGGTTGAGTTTGCCCTCAACAATGCGGTACACGCATCAACGGGGTTTACCCCGTTCTATTTGAATGGGTTACGACACCCCCAGGTGCCGCTAACCTTGCGGGGGGGCACCGTGGCCTCCATCGTAAGTGGGGGAGAGGCTCGGAAAGCCTTTTCCTCCCAGGTCTCTGAAATAGAGCCCGAGTCTTTAAAAAGACAGTTGTCGTCGTTTATTGACAACAGGCTGACGTTGATCAGCCGGGTTAGAGACGCAATGGCGTTAGCCCAAGACAAACAAAAGGAGTACTCTGACAAGAAAGGAAGAGGAAACGTAAATGTCTTTAAACAAGGTGAATTAGTACTGTTAGATACTAAGAATCTACCTATAAACTTGGTTAGCTCCGTAGGGAGCAACAAGTTGAAGCATCGCTTCATTGGACCCTTTGCGGTCCTGGCCAGACATGGCGCGGCGTATACCATTGACCTCCCGAAGTCAATGGCGACGCACCCGACGTTCTACGTGGGGCGTCTTAAGCGGTATCACGATCCGCTGGGTCTTCCTTCTCGGACGGAGGAAGACCAAGGTGAGAACTCACCTCCTCGAAACGAGGCTGAGTCCTCTGGACAACCGGAGTTGCCGGTGTCGAAGCCTGCGAATGATATACAGGCTGGTACCCACGCGAGTCATACGAAGGGTATGACGGTACCGAACGGGAAGAGCTCGGGTAAGAGCTATACCCATAAGCCGAGTGGTACGAGTATCCCTGCGGCTCATAAGAGGGCATCCGACCATGCGCCTCATGGCTTAGAGCGTCTAAGCCTCGACGGAGTTCCTTCAGGGCGTAAGCCGGAACGCAGCGGTCAACGCGCCCATGGAGCTCATGAGTCTCACGACCAAGAGCGTCCAAATCTCGACGAAGGACATCAAGGGTCCCCGGCTTGCCAGCCTGAGAGGCAGCCTGACCACCAGGTCCAAGCCCAAGGGCTATCTCGATCGCATAGACACGATCTCGAAGCTGACGGACCTCGTCGCTTAATAGGGACCCCACAGAGTCCCGACCCGAAGTTGAGGGTCCAGAAGGATAAGGCTGAGAAGGAGCCTCGTACTCAAACGCGTGCGAGAGCTCCTCCTGCCCTCCTTGACCGGAACGGCGAGCTCCACTATCATGTGGAGCGAGTCGTCCAGGAGCGGCGGCGCTCTGGGAAGCGCCAGCTGCTTGTGAAGTGGCGGAGTTACCCCTCGTCACAGAACTCGTGGGAGCCGGAAGACCGGCTCCGGGTTGACTGCCCGAAGGCTGTTGAGATTTGGGATCAACAGCCGGGGCGTAAGTAGTCCGCGGCTTTTTAGCCGCCTTACGGTGTACGGTCCCTGGGTTGACGGAACCGTACCCGCGCTCATCTTGAGCGCTGGACTTAGACTGCTGTCTAAGTCCCTCCATGACGGAGTGGAGTTGCCGCTTAGCGACTAAGTGGGCAAACTCAATTCGAAGATCTCGCTGGTCCAAGACATAGGACAGCAGGCGATCTTCCCGGAGTTCTTTCAACTCCTGAACTGTGAAGTTCTTTAGAGAAACCCATCTCCAGAACAGGTCTTCTGCCTGGGTCTGGGTTGTGGTGTTCTCGGGCTGTACCCAAGGGTAGCCCCACACGGGGAAGAGCCCACCACGGTCTTCGGGTTTCTTCCGAAGACTAGTGAATTCCTTGAGAGGAATTCGGTGTGGTGCAAGTAGCACACACCTAGCGGCCTCAATGTCGTTGACAAAGAGAGGTTCGACTTGAACCAAGGCACGCTCATAGGCGCCACGCGAAGTGCGCCCATGGTTTAGACCACGAGGGGCCTTGAGGTGCTCCAAGAACATTGGAGACCCGGACCCCGCATCCGGTGGGTAATATCCGCGAGGATACACCGGCGTGGGAGGCACAGGAGTGCCTTGCAGTTGAGCAGCATGATAGCGTTCCTGCTGCTCATCGAGATCATTAGAGATCTCTCGGGGCTCGGAGACAGCCCCCTCCTCTTCTTCCTCGTCTGAGGAGTCGAACAGGGATTTAAATCCCTTAGCGATAGAAGGCTCTGACGTAGGAGAGCCAGGGGCTGCGCGCTTCTTAGCAGCAGCAGCGCCCTCACCAGCCCGTTTTGGAGACGCTGCTTTCGCAGCTTGGGCTCGAGCCTTACCTTCGGTCAAGGTAAGGTTCTTGGCAGGCGAGCTCGTCGAAGCTGCCTTTGCCTCCGATGATTCGCTATCATCAACAGGAGCGTCCTGCGAAGGAGCGTCCTGTGCAGGAGTGTCCTGTGAAGGAGCATCCTGAGAAGAAGATGGATCCTTAGCGGATCCAGGAGAGTCCCCGTCGGACTCTGATCCCGTGATAATCGGAATATGAAATTCCGGGGATTCTGACCCAGGACTGTGGTCCCGGTAGGCGAACCGAGGGTTCGGCCTATCGTCGGGTGACAGGGAGCGCGAGCGACTGCGTCGCGAACTCCCTTCTTGGCTGGCAGCAGCAGCCGTCCGCTTGCTGCCTGCCTCGGAAGCCGCCTTGCGGACTTCCTTGCGCGGAGCGGCCTTGTCTTTCGACTTGGCCTTAGCAGTCTTCGACCTCGCGGTCTTAGACTTAGAAGGCGCCGAAGCGCCGCGGGTGTTTGCCTTCTTAGGCATCTTGGGAGGCTGACGTGGAAGCCTCCTGGTGTCTTGGGCGCGCGAAAAGGCTGAATGAAAGCCTTAAGCCACAACGGTAGCTCGTCGATGGGTATCGACAAAGGACAGGAAAGAGAGCGGAGCTCTCTTCCTAGCTCCTCATTGGTTGGGGGTGTTTCCAACCTAAGTGGGGGAGGATGTAACGGGGTTACATGAAAGGGGTACCCCAGAAAGGGTACCGCCTTTAGAAGTAGATATACTTCTGCGAGTATTTGTTTTAATACTCTGATGGAGTGGTGTGGGCCACACTGTGGTGTGAGCCACACTACTGCCACGTAGGTTCGGTGGCTGATGGCCAACCAATAACATTAAACCTACCTTTTATATGCATAATTAGCTTAAAGTATAGTTAATTAGTAATTTGTATTACAGGCCAAATGGACCTAATTAACTATAAATAAATCAGTCTAAAATCTACTCTAAACTGGCTATTAAGTCCCCTAAGACCAGGGACTAGTGAACTGCCGTTCACTTAGAGTTTGTAAACTCTTAATAGCACACTTCCTCTAACCGAGCTCAGTCACTATTAATCCATAATCTAGATCCTAATCTAGAACCTAAGCTAGAGTTAATCATGAGCTTTATCTTAGTCCTTAATAAGCTCCTATTTCGGGCAGTCACATCGAAATCGTTAATAAGCCTCTAATATCTAACCTTAAGTCTAATTTCAGCCGTTAATAAGCTCCTAATTCTGACCTCAAGGTCACAGTCGTTAATAAGCTCCTAATATTTGGCCTAACCACTCTATAGTCAGAAATAAGCCCCTAATCTGTAGGATACCTAATCTTTAGTCGTTAATAAGCTCCTAAAATGTATACAATCTGTCACTTTTATACCCGTTTTTACCCTGGTGGACGAGAGAAAATTCGTCGCCAAACCGTTTTTCAATACGGGGCAGCATACAAAGATCGAGTTGTTATTTACGGGGGCCGATGAATTCACCGGGGGTTTCGTCCACTCACTGACACCAAGTCGATTTTGGCGGAGGTTGATACAAAGTTGCCCGAAAGTTGCTTGAACGTTGCTTTATACGCCGCACGGTACTACCGGACGCAATTACGTTTAAGTGCGATTCGACTGACTTAATGTTTGTATACATTTGTCAAAAGCGGGGGCTAAATGCTGTCAGATCGAGCGCAACTAATTGCCGTATACAAAAACTCAGTCACCTGGTGATCATGTGAAGGTGTCTGAGAACTGGGTGGTGCCGTGCAATATGGCCATCGTGAAGTGCACTACGGTGTGTGATGAGTCCATGCTAACGGGTGAATCGATGTCCGTGCAGAAATTCCGATTCCCGAATGCAGCGCTGAGCTGTACGACCCCAAAAAGTGCAGCAAGAAGCACACGCTGTTCGCTGGACTTACTTCGTCATGAGCAACCACATGATTAACAGCTAGTACGCGACGTTCTTCACTTCTATGGTACTCGTACAGGCAGCGATAGTACCGTCGTGTTGCAAGACATTTTTCAGACTGCTGTCAGACCCTTCCAGTTGCTGCTGGGTTGTCAGTGTGCTTGAAGTAATGGCGTGTAATCCATCGATCCACCGTACTAGAAGGCAGGCAAGATTCAACGCACTCGTCAAGTGAATTGCGTGTGGTGGAAAATGAAGATGGTGCAGCTGCCTGCAGGCGATATCTTCTCCGGTTGCTTTGCTGTGTGCTGGTTTACGTCATGACGGATGTTGCGTGACGGTGTTATGGTGGAAATAGCGCAGCTTGAACCCATCGAGATGCGTGGCCAAGCACATGCAACGATTTACATGGTGCGCCACAGTGCCAGCTTGCTGGCAGGCTTCGTTGCAGCGTTGTGCTTCAACGGTGAGGTCAATGGTGGCACTTTCTCCTGGAAGGTGGCACCAAACATTGTAGCTCTAGTTGTAGACGGTCGTAAAGCTGGCTTTGAGCCTGATACTCTTCATCGGTTGCGTCTATTGCGAAGTGCTGAGCTCATGCTTGTTCTTGCACCCACGAGCTCATTATTTGTCCGTGCTACAGCTACAGTCGAGGGTTTTGTCAACGCTACAGATGTAGTCAATGGAGCGATCATTTGGCAACACGTGATATCGGTTTAAAGGGGGATCCGCCAAAATCGACTTGGTGTCAGTGAGTGGACGAAACCCCCGGTGAATTCATCGGCCCCCGTAAATAACGACTTGATCTTTGTATACTGCCCCGTATTGAAAAACGGTTTTGCGACGAATTTTTTTCTCGTCCACTAAATACCCTCTCAAAATCGGTTGAAAAATTTCAGATAGCGTGTCGAAATGATCGCACCATGACTAAAGCTGTAGTTTTTTCAATCCCTGTCTAAACCGATATCACGTGCACTGAAATGATTGCTCCATGACTACAGCTGTAGTATTTTGACAAAATCCTCGGCTGTAGAGACAACTCAATGCACCTGGGTGCATGGACACCCTGGCTCTCGACGAGCTCAGCACTTCGCAAACGACCATGGACACAACCGACGAAGAGTATCAGGCTCATAGCCAGCTTTACGACCGTCTACATCTAGAGCTACAAATCCTCCACTTTATCGACAACCAACTGCAGAGAACTAAGTGAAGTCGCGAGGCACTTCAACATCACTCATTCACGTGTTTCTCGCGTTCTACATAGGCGCAACAACCTAACTCCACCAACTAGGCAACTTACTGGTGCTGAGCATTATTATTAAATATTATCATGACAGGATCTGCAAACTGGTCTGGTACAGGCACCGACGGGACAAATATGGAGAACATGGTTGTTCTCCATATTTGCGGCTGCAATCTACACAGCTCTTTTCAACGAGAATTGGGCTCTGAGCGAGTACACATCGCAGCATTATCTTCAACGTCTCGGTCCTAGAGACCCGGATGCCCTACCAACCCGACGTGGAAGGTGTGGGTCGCGCTGAGCCTTATCGACCGCAGAGAACAGAGAGTAGCAAACACTCTATGTATCTATGTTGTACCACATCTAATGTACAATGTTCGCTGCATGTAAGTCCTCGCTGTCGGATGCCATCGTCTCCGAAGACAGTCAAGCTAGTGACTGTCATCAGAGCATCATTTGCATTTGGGGCTCTCATGAATTCCACACAGTTACCACAAAATTCGTCTAGAACAGCATCGACAGGTGGTTGTCCGCCATGAGCCACCACTTGGCCACATCGATGCTCACAGGCGAGAACGGACAGTACCAGACCTCACTTGTAAGCAGATGGACACTGCAGCACAGGAAAATGACGTTTACAATCTGCTGACCGAGCATGGACACGAGAGTGGTAGGACCGATGAGGCTTGAAGTCGGACGAACCCCCTTTAACTCCTTCAACGGCTTCGACAACTTCATCACATAAGCACACCCCAGCAAACGAAACCCCATCGGACAGGATCCAGCACCACTGCGACACAATTACGGTGTGGTAAGACTGGATGGCCCACATGACCGACCCAATGAGGCCGTACACGATGAGGAATTTGACCGACGCAAAAGATGTCGCCACACTACAGCGGTCTTCACGACACAAATCAGCCACCGACTGGATCGTCTTCGACTTGCTCGTGAACGGCGACACCACCGAAGCTTCGGCATCACTCAGAGCAACACCAGCATGCGCGAAACGCAGCGCACCGCAGTCGTTGCCACCATCACCGCACATACCAGTCACCGCTCCCGTCTCCATGTGCAGCTTCACGCACTCCACCTTACCGTCTGGCGTCATGCGGCTGAAGATGCGGATGTTCAGCAACAACCCCTTGATCTCGCCCATAGCCACGAGGTAGTCGAACGCCACACCTGTCACAGCCAGCTCCACGACTTCACCCTGTTCGACCAGGTGCTTCACCGCAGGCAAGTCGTTTTCCTCCTCCGAGTCCACGTCGCGCCACACCAGCTTCTTCACCTCCGTCGTCGATACCATCTCGCCCAGGATCACACGCGAGCTCGACGACACCATGCCGCTCTGACGTGCAATGTAGCAGCCGCACATGGCGTTGTCGCCCGTGATCATGACCGTCCGGATGTCGCCAGCCTTGAGTTTCGCGATGGCGTCGGCCGTGTGGTCCTTCAGCTCGTTACGGAACAGAATCAAGCCCAACAACGACAGACTCTCGTCCACAGTCTCACGGTTGTCGGCGAACTTGACCACTTGCTCGTGCGTCCAGTCACTCGGGAGCTCGTGGTACGACAGACCCAGCACGTAGCACCCGTCCTTGGTGAGACGGTCGGCCACGCTCTTGCAATCAGCAGACACACTACGGCGTATTCAGTTGCTGCATGTGCTCGAGCAGGTTTTGTATAGGGCGATTAATTGCGCTCGATCTGACAGCATTTAGCCCCAGCTTTTGACAAATGTATACAAACATCAAGTCAGTCGGATCGCACTTAAACGTAATTGCGTCCGGTAGTACCGTGCTGACAAAAGGGGCGTATAAGTAACTTTCGGGCAACATTCACGCAACCTCAGTGGTACAGCTGCCTCTAATTCTGACTGACGAAAATGACGCCGGAAGATGAGCACGATCCGGCCGAGAAACAGTGTGCAGCTCAAGGAGAACGGATGGCAACTATATGACGGAGACCAACTATCACAATGATGGCATTGATCCGTGCGGAATTGTGAGCCCGTTGTCGCTGCTCGATCGGCTCTTACCACTGTGGATTCTGCTGTCTGCATCGGCCTCGGATAGCTCTCAGCCGTTCACTCGTTCATCGAGGCCACAACTGTAGGGAGTATGAATCTGCTGGTGGGGGCTGGCTTACTCGTCATGATGTATCCTCCCCTCGCTAACGTGCACTGGGAATTGGTGACGTCTGTGTTCCGCGACTGGCGTCTGCTGGTGCTCACTAGTTTTCAGAATTGGGTGGTCGGACCATTTGTCATGTTCCTGTTTCTACTGCTGCGGGCTTTTTCTAGCTGCGGGCTTTTTCCACAACGACACAGGATTCATGGCTGGCTTCAGTCTCGTGGGCTGCTCTCGCTGCATTGGGATGGAGGCGACCTCGAGTATGGAGCAGCTCTCATCGCTGTGAATTCGGTCTGGACAATGGCGCTGTATTCGTTCTACGCGAGTTTTTTCCTCAACACGATGCCGAGTGCAATGGGGATCAACGGTGACTCTCAAGGACAAGAAAACCTCCATATCTCCGTGAGTCAAGTGACCTGTAATGCCGGCATTTACATGGGGATTTCATTCGTGCTCGGCATTGCAGGGTGGGTTTTCCTGCGACGATGGAAGGCAATGAATGGTATTTTGACAAGTTCACTCCTGTTGGCGGTGGCTGGCCTAGTTTTCACTATTGTAGTATTGTTCGTATCGCAAAATCAACGCATTACGACCACAGTGGGTTCTGTGGTCTTCTCCGTGGTGCCGTTCATGATCTACTTCGTGGCCATGTTCACCTGCAGCAAATGTATTGAAACCGCCGCGCTATTGTTCGAGAAAGGGTGTCACTCTTTTTTGATTGGACGAAAGAAAACGCGTGCTCCACATGACTGGCTGATAAGATCTGCTATTAATTAGTCCTTGTTTTAGCCCATGTTTTAGTCGAGCTTTTAGCCGGCCACTCACGCTTTTAGGCTCGCTTTTAGCAGCCTGGAAGCGCGCGATGGCCACTAGCATGCTGCAGCACAACCTGGCGGCGCTGCAGAGTCAGCTGGCGACGCTGCAGCAGGAGAACAGCGCTCTGACGCGGGACGTGTGTCTGAAGGAGAACTACATCCAGCTGAAAGACCAGCAGTTCCGCGTGATGCAGCGGCGGCTGGAGGAGCTGGAAGGGGCCGTGGCTCAGTGGAAGGACCGGTGGCTGCAGCAGGTGAACGCGCAGCAGGCAAGTAGCAGCGACGAGGACGCCGCAGGGGGGCAAGCAGACAGATTGGTGGACGCCGTGTGGACGCCGTGGAAGTGCAAGCCTGGGGCGTCCAACCGAGCCAGAGCGCTGGCACAGGCCCGGACGAAGCTCGAGAAGTTCTCACAGGCAGACAGGAACAAGCTGCAGCCGTTGCTGGTGGCTATCGAGCAGAGCGGTACTGGGAGCGTGGACGACCTCGTGTTCGCAGATGTGTCCGAGGACCTCAGTCGCATCCTGTTGCTCTATTTGCTGCCGGCTCTGCTGGACGACGGCACGCAGCAACTGCAGTGCTTCAGTCGCACGTATCGCAAGCAGACGATGGACTTTCGAGTTTGTGCGAGGAAAACGGTGGAAACGACGACTGCTGCGAGTGGAGCTGAAGAACTAGCAGCATTGACTGACAAGCAGCCGCCACCTGCACCGATCGTTGCTTCAGTTGATGCGAATGGGGAGACACTGGCCCTGATGCCACAACCAGATCTCGAAACAGAGGAAACGGAGGCGCCGCATCTCTTCGACTGCGTCGAATTGGATCGCCGTGGTGCTTCACGCAATCCCGTACCCCACGGTCTGCGCGAGTTGCACTCGACCAAAGCCATGTTCGTCTCAAGACCTCTTAGTGGATCAGCAGCAGCTCGAGCTGCTATTCCCTCACTAGATAAAATGGGAGACAAGTCACAAGACAAAGCGTCACGACGGTATACTCTGACTCCCAAACGCTCCGGCCCGACATTCGCAGTGGAGACAACACGGACACATACAATGACTATGGGCGCACTACCCTCGCCTGCTCAGTCTCCGTCATCGATGGGCGTGCTACCTTTGGGATCAGATGGTGAGGTGATGGCGATGCCTATGCGAGAGAAAGAAGGCAAGGACGGTAAAATCAAGAAGATCGTGGGGAGCGTGTTTGATCGGCTGAGTCGTCACAAATCGCAGCAATCGCTAGGATCAAACTCAGTAACTAGCTCTTCATCACATGCGTCACCTGTGCCGTTGAGTGCCGAAGGTGCTGGTGATGACGATGAATCGATCTGCGATGGCTGCGGACGTGGACCGCTCGCAGGTGTCAAATGGGTGTGCCGCACGTGCCGGTTGCTCGCGGGCGAAGAATACGAGTTGTGTGAAAAGTGCTACGGCCAAGGAATCCACGGTAAGGAGCACGAGGACGCGTTGTTTGCCCGTGTCGAGGCCATCGTGGTGCGGAAATGTCCTCGACTTGCAAGTGAGACTGATCTTCTTCATCTGCTACGAGTCGGTATTTGCAAAGCCAACCTCAAGAAGTTCAGTTTCTGCCTCACTTGGATCGCAGACCTGTTACAGTGCAATCGCACAACTGATTTACGTGCGCGGGCACTGGAGATTGCTCATATCCCCCCAACTGTCCGCAGTGAGTTTGCTCGGCTACTACGCGAACTCCTCACGCGATATCGACCCGATATTGACCTGAAGACGGAGTGGGAACCAGCTGCTGGCTCCCAACATGGCGTCCTTGGTCCCGGGACTCCTGCTATGTGTGGAGAAGGAGCGCCAGACGAACTGGATACGTTGAGAATTTGGGTCAAAGATACGCCTTATGCTACTGCATCGACCGTGACTGCAAGCATCGGAACACCATCACTAGGCTAGCTGGGACCGAGTTGGACCGAGTTGGAGCTGAAGAAATATACTAACGAAATGTATTTGCAAGTACTATTTGTGCTTTGTTCAAGATGACGAAGACCTCTGTAGATTGAAGATTTTCACTGTAGACATACCATTCCATCATTTTGTAATAAGTGGCCGGCAATAACTCTTTGTATTCATACACCTTTCGTTCCTGGCAATGCTCTAAGCAACAGTGTACACTGTACACTGTACAGCTTTCACTAACATAGCGTTTCGATTTCCTCAGGTGCAGACGCATCTTGTAATCGCCATCCTTACGTCTACGCCTTCTCCTTGGCCAGATAAGCGTCGTGCAACTTTTTCTGCTTGTCTTGCTCCTTTTTGAGCTTCTTGCGCTGGTTCTTGGTTAGCTCCTCACCTGCTGCGTTGTGCGTCGGTAGGCCCTCGGCGTCGAACTGCGAATACAGCTCTGGCTGCTTCTTGAACATATCGGACGGTGACAGCTTCATCTTCTCCATCTTGAGTGCCAGCTGCTGCATCTGAGCGCCCTTTCGACTAGCATTTGCTCCCGATGCCGCACCAGTGGCTGCCTCGCCACCGCTCTCACGCAGTGCTACGATCTGGTTGAGCACCTTCTTGTCCTTCGTCGAGTCTTGATCCGGCACGAAGTAGCCGATACGCTCGAACTGCACGATCTCACCCAGGTTCTTGGCGTACGACTCAGGATCTACACGCGCCGTGGCGTACACACGCTCCGAGTTCTTCGAGTCCACGAAGGATTCCCAGTCCTTCACGTCGCTAGGTAGCTCAGGCACCGTGAATAGGTGCGAGTATACGCGAACCTCCACTTTCGGGCTGTTGACGGGCACCCACGAGAGTACGCCCTTGGGCTTGGCCGAGTTGGTCCAGTCCATCTGGCCAACAACCTTCGTCACGCGTCCGCTAGCATCTGTCTCTAGCTTTGTACACGTGAATGGGAACGCGTATTTCAGACGCACCTGCTTGTTCAGTGCCACACCGTAGAAGTCCTTCGAATCCTCTGCACGCACATCACTGCGGTCGAGGAAAAGTTTCTGGGAAAGCTGCACCTGGTGGTATGAGTTGCCGCCGTCACGGTCCACGTCTTGCGGATAGTCAGGTACCCGCAGAGACAGCGCACTCTTGTCGGGTGCATCACCGAAGTTCTCGATAAAGAGCTCCACGGGGTCAAGAACGGCCATCACACGTTTTGAGGACTCGCCAAGGATACTGCGAGCTACTGAGTGTAGCCGTTCGATCTGAATTGTTGACTGCACACGCGTAACACCGATTTCCTTGCAGAACTGCTTGATGATTTCCGGGGTGAAGCCACGGCGACGAAGACCGTTTAGCGTGCCCATGCGCGGGTCGTCCCAGCCACGTACCGTCTTGGACGTCACGAGCTTGAGCAGTTTGCGCTTGCTGAGCACCGTGTAAGTCATGGACAGACGAGCAAACTCGTACACATTGGGCTTGAACAGATCCAGTTCATGCAGCAGCCAGTAGTAGGATTCACGACGCGTCTCAAACTCGAGTGTGCAGATGGAATAGTCAATATGCTCCAGAGCATCCACAATGCAGTGCGTGTAATCGTACGTGGGGTAGATGCACCACTTGTCGCCAATGTGCGGGTGCGGCACGAACTTGATGCGGTAGGCCACGTGGTCCCACATATTGGGGTTGGGACTGCCAAGATCCATCTTCATGCGCAGAGACGCCTCCCCCTCGCCATACAGACCTAGTCGCATCTTCTCAAACTCGATCAAGTTCTCGGCCACAGAGCGCGAGCGGAAGGGCGACTTGCCAGCCTCAGACACATCCTTCTCGTCCTTGGCGCCAGGTGTGGCGTGGAACTGCTGCAACACGACACGCGAGGCTTCAATCTCCGCCTTGGTTTGGTGGCACACATAGGCTTTGCCCTTGCGGATGAGTTTCACAGCTAGTTCGTAGAGTTCCTGGAAGTACTGACTGCTGTATGTGACCTTTGTGGGCGTGTACCCCAACCAATGCACGTTGTTGGCGATGGCGTCAATGTACTCGTTGCTCTCAGCCTCAGGGTTCGTGTCGTCGTAGCGGAAGTACGTCTCCCGCTTGTCCAGAGGCACGCCCAGCTTCTCAAAGGCCTCGAAGAAGTTCATGTTCATGGACTTGGCGTGACCCACGTGTAGGTAGCCATTAGGCTCGGGCGGGAAACGCGTGCGCACCTTGCCTTGTGTAACGCGCTGGTGCTCTGCGAGCTGCTCCGGCGTGTTCTTGGCGATCGCCATGTCGCGCGCCTCCAGGCCGGTGGTGGTCGTGCTGGAGCTCGCCATGAGGAGGAAGGGGAGACTGCTCTATTGACGGCGAATGATTTAATGGCTCGGATATTGCGAGGCTCTGCACGAAGCATACAAAAACCAAGTCACGTAGCCGCCATAGGAAAATGCAACTGTATTGCTTCGAGTCAAGGGAATTGTTGAGCTCAGTAGCTCGGAGCTTCCTGTACTACCTACTTCTTGGCAAAGGAGATCTTGAGTGTGTCTGTGGGTGTGAGCTTAAAGCCAAAGAGCCCCTGCAGTGCGATGGCAGCCTGTGCCTCATCTCCGAACTCCACGAATGCCAGTCCCTTCTTACCTGGCACCATGCGCACCTCCTGCACAAAACAACACAGTCAATAACCAAGTCTAGTGACAGTAGCAGCACATTGCACCGCACCTTGAATCCCTGATACTGCTTGAACAAGACGCTCAGCATCTCCTTGTTGCAGGACTCGGGTAGTTCCTGAAGGAACAGAATCTTGTGGGGAACGTTCTGTTGCTGCGGTGGAGCCGACGACCTCGCACTGCCATTCTCGCCTGCCTGCTTCTTGACTGCCTGTTGCGCGGGCTTCGGCTCGCGCTTCCGCTTCTCGCGCGGGACGAAAGTGCCTTCGCGACGTGCGATGACGTCGGCCTTCTCCTTGGCAAAGTGGATGACCACGGGCTTGTCAAACAGCGTGGTGCCATTCACGGCACGCATCGCGTTGGACGCGCTCGGGACGTCGTCGAACGTGACCCAGGCCTGACCCCGAAGTCTCCGAGCACGACCCATGACGATCTCCAGGATCTTGCCGTGCTGCGAGAGCGTCGCGTACAGCGTGGCCTTCATGCGGTCGGCCTTGGTCTTGTCATTGAGGTTGTTCAGATACAGCGTGTGGTTGGGCGGCACGTCCACAGTCTGCGTCTCTGCGGGTGCAGGAGTCACGTCCGTCATTCCCTAAGCTTTCGTTCGACGAGGTGATAGTGCTTGTCACTATAGCATATCACTTTAGTGACTAGACTGCACTTTTGATTGGCTGAAATACGTCCCAATCATTGCAGTTTCGCATGTTTTTGACCAGTCGAACTCAGGTCCAGTCCCGCACAAGGCGACCAAGTGCCGTATGGTGGCTGCCGATGCGCACAACGCTGAGCGGCCCGCGACAGGAGCCGCCTCGACGCACGTAGAAGTAGTCGAAGTAAGCAGATCCAAGGTGGCGACGACAAGGAACGAGCGCGCGCCTCTGTTGGCCAAGCCCGAGGAGGAGGTCTACCCTTTGCCGTGGTTCCGCAGTCCCGAGTGGACCAGGCGACCAGCGCCACCCGCGCGGAATACAGGACGTCGTCGACAAGCCGGCGTGAATAAAAGACCCTCCTCGTGCCTATCAACACTGCTATGCTGCTACAGCTCTTCCGCGTTCGACGGTGGCTCCGATTCGGACGTGGAACTGGCCTACCTCATGCGGAGACCAGCGAACGCGAGTGATGCAGACGACGAGGCAGACAGCTTTAAGCAGTGCATCCAGTTCCTGGTGGGGTTGATCGTGATCATGGCTATGGCGCTTATTCTACTCATTATTTTTCAGCCAAAACCCGACAGTACACGCTGAACAGCAGTGGATGCTTTATAGAAGAGAACGGAACTAGTAAGAGCACGCGAGCGAGGAGAGGAACGCCACCACGCCACCAAGAGACACGATGTACATTACCCTCGCCCCGTTCGCCTGCGAATCAAGTCCTTGCGGCGTCACAAGCTCAAATAATAAAGCAAACGAATCTCCTGCTGCTAATCTCCAAGTCTTTGACGCCAGTCCAAGTTCTTCCAAGTATTGGGATCCAACAGATACCTCCTCCTCGACTGCTTTCATCGTTCTGAGGCTAAACAAGAGAATTTTATGAACCACAAGGATGCAGTTGCAGTCTGATTCTCCGAGTTTCAAAGTCGATGACCATCGACCCTGTTGCGCTGAACGAGCGATGGTTGCACACTGTTCCTATGAACGATACCGATACTTAATCGCTACGGAGGGCAACATTACAGTAGGAGTTTTGATTAACTGCCACTTCAACTATCCAATATTGACCAATAATGATGTTTGTCCACGGTGATTGGCCAAAATTTCGCTAGAATTGCCAGCCTTTCAAACCGACAAACAAGCGGCCAGCAGAGACCGAGAAACATGGCGGCCATGCTCGTGAAGACCACGCTGCAGCGTATGCGACCAGGCGCTTCGGGCGTGCGCGCCCTGTCCAGCATCTCCAGCTTCTCGGCTACGTCCTCCAATGCGTCACACCCAGCCGTGCTGATGACTACGAATCACATGAGTGCGTTACTCCTACCGCGACCCCTGCACCTCTCTGTCTGACGGACCCTTTGTGTTCTGCTCCCTCCCACAGACGCACTGGTGCAGAATCCACTGATCTTCGAGACAGGCATCAATCGCGTACAGATCGACGACTTCCTGCCTCAAATTAACCAGATCGGAGAGCTTGAGTGCCCCACGGAGAGCCTCAATGGTGAGGCAGCTGGTGCTGCTACTGGGATACAGAGAAATCTAACGTAATGTCTTGTTTTATTGTTCCAGAGCCACTGCAGGCCATCAAGCGCACGTACCAGCCTAGTGTGTTGCGTCGCAAGCGCAAACACGGATTCCGCACGCGTCGTGTGTCCATCTCGGGCCGCAAGGTGCTCAAGCGCCGCTTCAACAAGGGCCGATGGCGTATGTCGTTGTAAGTCTCAAGATGATGAACGATAGCAACTTGAGGTGAACGAGGGAGACCGTAGTCAATGTAGAAGAGCAGGTGCAGCTAAAGGACGATGTGTAAACGACCTTTTCACCGCATGCAAGAGGCTGCAATAGACTCACCAAGTGAACATTAGCTGGCAGATGGACGTCTATTGCGTTGTTCATATCAGAGGCTAGTGGCTTGAGCTGGCAGGTATCTATTGTTGCAGTACCTTGCCCATGTATTTCTCCAGTGCTGGTGAAAAGACCTCGTAGATGAAGGTGACCGGTCGTCCTCCGTTCCAGAAGAGATAGGAGCGACCCCAGAACGGCCCAGAGGTGCCAAATGCCTTCTCCAGCTCCTTCGAATGGCCACAGTAGACGCTCTTCATGTCACGATACAGCTCCGTCTTGTGCTGAAGAATGTTCTTGCCAATAGGGATCTTGGTGTCCTTGAACACAGCGCCTACATCCTCCACGTTGATCCACGACGCTGCGTAGCCCAGACGCTCTCCACGGGCATTGCGCAACCACACTTGACGTCGACAGCGTGGTGCTGCAATGGCTTCGACCTCTGACGGCGCATTGTCCGAGCTGTTTCCTACCTGTAGCATGCCAAGCACGTCCACCTCCGTGGGGGAACCTGTGAGGAGTCCCAAGTGATGTGTGGGCGAGCCATTTCCGAACAGGAACAACCGCCATGCTGCGCTCATTTCTGCGTGACCGAGCTGCAGTCCACGGTTAGCCCAAACCAAGCAATGCTAATAAGAGGTTGCTCACCAGCATGGCGTCGGGAGAAGCTTCGAACGTCGCCTCCAACTTAAACCAGCCGTGGTCTTTGTCAGTGTCTTCATTAGTAGCTGCAGTAGAGGAGACGAGGGTTGAGGTGGCCTCCCTAGCTGCAGTCTTAGTGTCCTTAGTCATGGCTACTGCTGGTACAATGGCTACTCACGATGTGCGGTGCTCCTGCTCCTGGTTTTGACGGCGGTCAAAGACGAGGTGAACATGAAAAGGCAAAACTTGATAGGCATCGATTAATGTGCATCAAAGAAATACCAACAGAGGCAGGAAATGGGATCTCTTAAGAATAACGCGCGCATCAATAACATATTAGCAATACGTGTAGATTGCAAGCCTTGCGCTGTGTGACTGATGAGCATGTATCTAAACCATTTATCCTATCAGCGGAATTACAGCAGTACGGTTCATGAACATTTCTTCTCAATGTTTGAGTGCAGCATATTCATCAATTGGACACGCAGTACGTAGCCACGGTCCAATCCAGAGCGATAGTTTGTGTCCGGAAATAAGCGCCATTCATCAGAAACTAGTGTTGCATTTGTCACGTGCCCTACAACTTCTTAAGATCTTTGTATTGTATCTCACGCTGTTTCATGCTCCCTATTGAGCAAATACTTCAAAGTTGCCGTCGTTGCAATTGCGTCATTACGTATTGGCAACCCCCGATCGCTCCTCTTCACGCAGAGATGACCTCGAATACCACCAACCAACCACCCATCACGTGTAAACACCTTCAAAGCGTAATAATACGTGGTTGTATTGATGGCCTCACCAACTCAACCATGTACTCTTTGGAGCTATTTTCACGAGATGTCACCCCGTGCTGTAGTTTCCCCACTCCATACTCCATCGTGCATATTAACAAGCCATCACTACTGGCCAACCACGGATGCCATAGAGGCTGGATCAATTGACAACTCTAATCATCCATTGTGCTTAACACTTCAAACTCGCGGATTTGTACAGCTACATTCTCTGACGTAAGAATGCACTCGGACCGAGAGATTCTGCAAAAAGCGTCGCCTACATCTACCACTTACAACCATATTCACAGGTAATTGCCCTTGAGCGGTTCAGTGGTCGTTTCATCGTGCCATCCTTTGTCGCAGACCTCGACATTCAAACGTATTACTAGATTGCTTGACGCATGGCCTTCTAGCATTTACAAAGCTGAAGAAGGCATAGCTAGCCTTCAGCCATCGAGTCCCGAGAGCTTCATCCGCGTTGCCCGCCTCATGTAAAGGTCGGACCTGTAAATTGCCTCCTTCTCGCACTAAGTGCGACTCGATTTTCCGCCAATCCCAAATTTTCATTTCGCACTTAGTCGGAGTGGATGGAATATCATTGAATCCAGTGCGTGATAAATACATCGCGACCTGATACATTAGCCATGCCAACCCATTCGCAACAGCGACAGCTACGTGGACTAGCGACTCGACACCATCCGACTGCATCGACTCCATAGACTCTTATCATCACTGTAGCCGTCTCGGAGGTTTCGTGTGGTGCACACCACCCCTATCCCTCTACACTCTCGCACTTTGTATGCACATACAATATCCCAGTCACTCCCTCTTCCGTTTCTTCGCATAAACTTTCAGCACAAGCGAACCGGCCCCAGACGACGAGAGCGCGGGGTCACTTGGACTAGACACGTAACGACTCGAGTAGATCGCAGCGTACACAGACATGAGCACGTCGGGACGCCCCAGCGGCGTGGGTCGAGGCTCCTTCTCGGCCGGACGCAGCTCCGAAGTCGAGCGCATCATCGCCGCCGCAGACGTGGACACGACCTTTGCCGGCAAGAAGGCGCGCTACAGAGGCCGTCGCTCGGTACGTGAGGCATTCTTAGTCTCTATCCTCTAGATCTCTACTATTCTACTCTTTTACTCGTGCAGACGTGGCCTGGAGCGCTGGCGTTGCTCCTTTTGGCCGTCGTGTCCGTCGCAGGCCTCACGTACTACGGTATCCAAGTGCACGACGACGTGAACGAGACCGTGGCCAGCAGTGAAGCTTCCGAAGAATCCAAGTACAGTGACGGCACGCAGATTGATGACGGCAGCCCCACAGACACCGCCTCGGACTTGGCGACGACCAACCCCAAGACGTACACGGACAAGGGCTGTGAACAGCCCAACTACATCAGTAAGAACGGCCGCATCTTCGCGCAGCTGGCTGATGGCACGTCCACGCAGATCGACATCAAGGGCATCAACTGGAAGGGCATGGAGGACAGCAAGGGAGTGCCCAAGGGTCTGTGGGACAACACAGTGGACGGAGACTCGCTCTACCGCTACGCCTACTTCCTGCGCTACAACAAATTCAACGTCGTGCGCTTTCCACTGTCTATAGATGCAGTCATGCGCAACACTGAAATTGACACGAACCTCATCAATACCAACTCGAACCGCGCACTGGCGACAGCGTCGCGCTACAACACATTGCTGGGTCTGCTGGTGCAGGGTCTGGGACAGTTCAACATCGGAGTGGTGCTGGACTTCCACGTGCTGTCCTCGTCGGACGACGACAAGCTCGGGTCTGTGGTACGGCTCGTCCATCAAACTGGCCGATATCAAGACCGCATCACAAACCTGGCTGAGGCTTGTGTGACTCGACCCACTTCAACATCATCGGAATGATCTCAAGGACGGTCGTATGAGCACCGACGCGACGTGGGGTGATGGATCTGACACGGACTGGTCGGTGGCGGCTACGGAACTAGGCAACCACTTGGTGAAAGAATGCCCCAAGTGGCTGGCTTTCGTGCAGGGTGTGCAGGGAGAGAGCCACAAGGACACGTACGGCGACGTTCCCTCAAGAATACTTCCTCCAGGTTCGGACCTTTCAGGTGTAAGCTCGACTCCCATTACTTTGGACACGGATAACAAGGTCGTGTACGCACCCAAGTACTACTCGAGCTCGTACCTTCCGCGTCTTTTCTTCTTCGAGGATGGTACGACGAACGGTGACCTCCTGGACGACTACGTCGAATACGACGACGAAGGTCTGTTGGCGAACGTGAAGCTGAACATGAACTACTCGTTCGGTGCAGCTTTCGACACAGGTATGGCTGTTGTGTTGTCTTCGTTTGGTGGTCTTGTGGGCGACCTGGATGCGACAGAGAAACAGACAAGCACTCGTATCGTCAAGGATGTTATCTCGCAGATGGCTGGCTCGACAGAGCCATACTTGGCGGGTGGCTTCTGGTGGACGCTGAACCAGACACGACGTGGCCATATCCAGCTCCCGATGACACGAATGTACGGCACAAGGTCTGGTGGACGATACGTGGCGTGTTGCGAACATGGATGTACTAGATGTTCTGGCATCTATGAACAAGACCATGACCAGCGTGAAGTTCATTCCATGCTCGACTAGTCAATGAGTTAGCGAGGGATACGCGTAGCCAAGTTGCCATTGGCGCTTTCATTACTACACTCATTTGCAGTTGGTTTTCTCTTTTCTAGTTTGGAGAAGAGGAAGACGGTAAGATATTAGTACACACTTCTCTTTTCTCACGAGTTTGGTTGATGAAAATGTATATCGTTGCTGGCCTGGTCATTCATTATTACCTGCATGCAAGGGTGTCTACTGGATGCGCTGTATTAGGCATCTGTACTCTACTTCCTCTCTTTGCGCGCGACCACCACCACTGCGTTTATTGCCGGTAGGTGTCTTGCTGTCCGCTGTGGTAGGCGGCAGCAGAACGACGAAGTGATGCTACCAAAACCGCCTGTAGCTACTGTGGGTGCTGTGAAACCTCCGGCCGCAGGGGCTGCTGCAGTTGATCCTGCCGTGAGTGGTACAGCCGTGATGCTAGTCGTTGTGGCAGGCGGCGCAATCGAAGTGGCCGTGGTGCTTGTGAGGTTAAACGACACTGTCTTAGCTGGGGCAGACGCCCACCAAAACTGAATCCAGTAGTCGGAGCCGCACTTGATGCTGCTGGTGCCGTTGTTCCAAATCCAAAGGCTGAAGTAGCAGCGGCAGGGGCTGTGGCAGCAGGCTGCGGTGCGTGGAGTGACGATTGTCGGAGCCACATGTCCTGAAGCGATCTTGTCGATAGCCTGGCGTTTGTCTGCCTCACTGCTCTTTTTGCGCTTGTCGAATGGGTTCTGGAAGGTGGCCGGGTTCTCGCCGTGCCGCACAGGTCCTCCCTCATTTTAGTCAGGAAGAGTTGTCGCATCTCCTCAGCCTTCTCATGTACCTCAGCTACACGTGCAGCGGCCTGCATGAGCGCAGCATTCTGTGCGAGCAAATCTGCTGAAGTTGAGCGGTGCAGGAGCTCCAGTTGCAGACCGTGTACTGCTCCACGCCGTCCCTCGTAAAGCGTTTAAATTGAGCCTCGACGTCTTCGATCTGTGCCTTGATAGCTGCCATCTTCTGCTCATAATGGTTCAACACTCCCAGTAGTACGGCGAAGGCATCTCCACACGGCGCATGACATGCATATTGGGTGTGCCGCCATTGCTGTTGTCCAGACTACGGCGAGTGAGAGTGGCAGCATCCACCTGATGAAGCAGCTGCCGGACAGTCCTGACGCACGTGCTCACTGCAGCAGTCTGTCGGTCCTGACGGTTGCGTCTTGCCAGCACCTCCTGCTCCAAGCGAGCCATGTTCTCACGCAGTACCTCCATCTGTCGAGGCGACACGGTCTTGAGGAATGCGTCCGACTGGTACTTGTTCCTTGAGGAATGCGTGAAACTGCGTCATGTTCTTCTTCACATCGTCCGGTAGAGCCTCGAACGCCGTCTCCAGTGTGATGGGAGG